>KZ809289.1:52158-79321 GCA_000696205.2 Oncopeltus fasciatus | reverse complement strand
TATATATATATATATAGTTCTTAATTAATAGCATACTATGATATTTTAACGTATTCTGACAGGTAAGGGATAGAAATTAATTTTGCAAGGACCGTGATGAGTTTTACTTTTGTTTGTTAGAGACTTGTACTTGGCAGGAGACATAAATAACGCCCATTTCATTATGATCTGCCTTACAGAATATTTATTGTGAATTGTAGCTGTCACTTATGATTTGAGATGTTTTTGTTATCTGTCCGTCTCAATGACTCGCCTGACCATGTGTAGCTTATTTGGGAGAGACAAGTGGGTAGACCAAATAAACAAGATATCTTCAACGTTACTTTTTAATAATTAACATATTTTGACTGTACCTACATTCAACGTGAATGGAGATACGGTAGCATAGGAACTGAACCCATTAGTTCATCGTAGTATCGGAATTTGCAAAGAGATTGATTAAGACGCAGTTTCGTGAAATGATCTGTGCGTCAATGTCAATTAACTATTACGCCCTGTAGATCAATAAAGCTTTCTGATTCACATATGACATTTCGGGTAATCCCTCGCTTCAATTTGTCCTTCTTCGTTTAATAGGAACTTTGGTTTTTATTATTATTTTAAAGTGATGAGGTGTACGTAGACTCCCAGTTCTAATTGTTAAAATTTCGTTGTGTAACTGCTTGTAGGTATAACTTTACTGATTACAATAATTTTTTGTGTCCAGTAGAATTTAAGAGAATTTCGGAAAACTTTTCAAACATTTGTCATGTAAACTTCCTCATAGTTACTTTTAGCTTGAATTCTGTAAAAAAAAACATTCATTTGTACATTTCTTATACTACTTTATAAGAAAAATGAAATAAATATTCACAATTCTTACTCACAACACTGGAAACATTTATTTTAAAAATCGAAATTGGGTTTTGGGGTCACCTAAGTAAGAAATTGGGATGTGTGTGTTTGTTAAAATCGTTCTCACAAGAAAACTGGTTACAAAATATTAGAAATAAAATTATTTGCCATTATTTCTTTTGACCAACATTAATTAATTAATTATTGGTCGTATGAGTTGATCTGGTGTCTTTGTCTGTTTGTGGTCTGTCTTCGTACTCTTCCAATAAGACAAGCAAAAATCTGTAAAAATTAAATATGATTCTTTTCATGGAATGTGTGTGACATGGAATACATGTGTTTTTCCTGCAGTTTCCTCGCGGAAAATTATCTGTAGAATTTCAGTAAGTGATTCGTACTAGATTTTTCGGAACAATATACTGTGGTGAGGCATCCACAAAATCAGTATTGCTGTTTTGTCAAGTAGATAAAATGAAATGACCTACCTGGAATTCTTAACACGTTCTTTCAATGTATTTCGTGTAATCTCATAGCCCTCAAGTACGCGGAGCTCACATGTTATAAAGCGATGCCATAGACCCGCATGACCTTCTCTAACGCCCACATCTCCCTTGTGAAGGAGCATTTTTGCATATGCGAGTCTTCATATTGTGCTTGTCAAAATTAGTAGATAGTCAGGAAATGAGTCAATGGAATTCTAGGCTACGACGTTAAAAATATTAAAAGAAAAAATTTTCCACGAAAAGAAAATTGGATTGGAGCGGTAATAATGGTTAACAACATAACTGCTTTTTCGGTTGCAAGTACATAAGTCCAGGGTAATGAACGTAGTTTATTGTTTTAAGTAATATATTATTAAAATGTGTGTAATATGTATTTAAACTGAAAATATATAGGGGCCTTTACTAAAGGTGTGAACAAAACTGAAAAAGATGAGGACTGTAAGGTATCTCCAAAGATCGTTGGATGTTAGTTGCGAACTTATTACTATATCTTAAACACTTATTACATAAAAATACAATAGATTAGTATTGTGGCAGACATGGATATAATACATAAAACAAGACATTGACACTTATTTATCCCATAATTACACACTTACTACAGTAGAAATAGCGTGTGGACGGATTACCATTTAGCACAGGGATTACTGGGCACAGTTCAATAGACAGTTTTTTTTAACAGATTTCAAATCTTTCACAGAGTACCAAACATAGCACCACTTAATTTACGATTGAAAACTACTGGAAAATCTTAAAACGAAAACAGTAAAAAACCATGGGCAGTGGCCAGTGGAAGAAAATATACATATTTATGGAAAATATATTTGCAGAATTCAAAAATTTTGTTTAAAAAAATCATTTGTTTTGTTTTGAAAGTTCTCATTTGACTTATAGTTTTTATGCATTTTTCTTACTCTATATTTTTTTTTTTCATCGCTTCTCTAAATAATTTCAGTATAATTGTACTTCTTTTGGATATTATTAATTAATGTGGTTTATTTGAAAATTTGCTTCTTATTCGATTTATATATATATATATATATATTAGAATCCTAACTTATATGTACAATATATCGCATATATCCAAAATATCTATTTGAAAATCGAGTCAATGGTTGCAACACTACAAACACATTCCCATTAGGAAATTCGCTTATACAGGACAGCGAACAATAGAATGAGACAGGAACAATAGTCAGGCGTGACTTCCCTTCTCATTGTCTAAGGAGGGTAGGTAGAAAAGGGGTTATCTAAATGAAAATACCCTCCTGCCCTTGGCATTATAAGATAAGGGATAGAGGGAAGTTGGAGTTGAGGCCGGCAGGAGCGCTACTGTCTGTGTAGAGAACTGCCGCTATCTCAGGTCTCCAGGTGATGGGGGACTGGATCATCCCACAGCCTCGGGCGAGGACGGGGAATTCCCTCTTTCTGCAAGGGGAATTCCCCGATCTCTCCGTATTCAGTAAAGAGGACGAGTTTCAGTATGTTCAGTACAATCCTGTACCACAGGTACTGGTATGTCACGTTCAGTTTAATATCAGCTTTTGGCAATCCAGGTACGGTCAGGGATAAGTTAAAAAATATACAATTTTGTAAAAAAAAAAAAAAAAAATTGATGTAAGCCTTCCTCAAAGCAGAAAATGTACACAAATATAGATGCATAAAAATTGTAAGAAATGAAAAAGCACAAAAATAACGTTTGGTTGTAATATGACAGTAATATCCCAATTGAATACAAACTTATGGGTCATTTATGAACTTAAAGGTAAAAATATCATGTTAAATGGTACACGTTGCATATGGGACATTGTATATATATATATATTGTATTAGGCTTCTGTTATTTTACGGTGGGTTATTTTATGAGATATCAAGGACAATGATTCTGGCTCTTGAGCATTGCGCATCATATCAAGTGTGAGGACTGTGAGCCCAAGGCGAACAAAAGGAAACGAAAGTATTCTACACTGTACAGTATTTTAATGGATTTATCCATACAAAATTTACTTATGAAAAACTTGCGGCTTCTAGACATTTTAATTATAATTTAGTGTTCAGGTGAACCCCCCCTTCCTGATTATTCAATTTCACTTTGAGTTTCATAACTATTTTTTTTAAAGATATACACCAAAGTGTTTCATTGTTTTAATTTAAATATTAGGCTTATTTTTTAAAAAAACTATTGAACTCTCACTCGACATTTCAATTAACTCCCACTGCAATTGATTAGATTTTACCCAATGTCCAGCTTAGCCTTTCGTATTCGCATTGACAAAGAAAAAGTCATGACCTAAAGAGCCGCCACAGACACACATTACATTGGGTTAACTGAAACCTATTGTATCATCCTCAAAATTCACGCTGACCAGAGAGGTCCTTTCAAGACACTTATAGTGTTCCAACGCTAAATCTGAAATTGATTCCTGACAATGCCCTATTGTTTGATAGCCTGAGTTTTGTGGGTGTAGCCNGCCATATTTCTTCCAATGCCTTCCCTAGTGAAGTAATTCTGATAAACTGGGCAAACCTCTATGATGTGCTGGATTGTTAGGTGAACTTGGCAGGTATTACACTTAGGCGGCAGATCTTTGTTAATTAGGTGTATATGAGTAAGGTTCGTGTGACCTATCCGCATACGGGTCAGTATTACCTTCAGAAAATATCTGGATATGAAAATATCTTGATGGTCAATGAAACCATGTCCTTGTTATTATCTCTTCGTATTCAAATGTCGAATCTCTGACCAATCCCTCCTCATGAACTTTGAGGTCAACCAACTGTATATGTGATACATAAAGAATATAGATTGTGTATTGTTAATATATTTTGGCATTGAGGACTATATCGAAAAAGTATTTTTAAATATATCATGTATATAAATCCATTTAATTAACTAAATATTGCTTACAAAACGTCTTTGTTTCATTGAAACGAAATGTATATTACATGCGTATTTCAATATGATAATAAATGAGCCTAAAAACAAGATATTTTGAAAACGTTATTGAATTAAAGAGTATTGAATACAGTAAGTAATGTGTCAGAAAAACCATTTGCACTCAGAGAAGTCTAAATTCCAATTCCATCCCAATTATTGGTTGGGGTTTCTGTACATTTATATAACGGATGAAGGAAAATAAATAATTCCTCGAAGCTGAGGACCACAGGGGTTCTTTACGTAAATAAGTAAGAATAGGTTTGGCATCCGTCTGTCTGAGAAGGAAACCTGCTTCATTCGGAATGACTCCTGCTAACTTCCGTAAGCCACAGGAATAATACGTTTACAGAAGCTGAAATAACTACCCCGAGCAATCCTACATTTACTTGTTTCCTTGGCAGTTTATTTCAGTCTTCTAAATGAAGATTGCTTACAGTCCTCAATTAGAATGCTCTTCCTGGGGAAAATTCTGCACTGATGTTTCACATAACCTTAGCAATTTTCAGTAGAGAAATTGTTGGGGTTCGGTCAAGGTCGATCCAGATTGTATGCCATCGAAGGCGAGGCACACATTTGTTCTGTTAGTTACGGGCAGTGTATTTTTTGTATTTATTTATCAATGTTTTTGACGTATCAACTACAAACGCTATTTTGTTAGTCAAATTTTATACTTTCTCTGACAGCTGAGATGCATCTTTATGATTAAGTACGCTGGAGATAGTTACTGCATATTTCACAGAGCGTACGTGGCATTCTGAGGGTGTCAGACTCGCCCGATGAATCTCTATGATGCTACCCTATCTATCGCAACGGGCCGTTTGTTTGATTGAGGATGTTCGTGATAAAAATTCACGTAAGCTGAAAAAATTTTAATCTTTCTCATCAACAAATAATAACAATAAAATTCAAATTATAATTACGTACCAAATATTAATTCAGATTGTACTCACTGTTGAAGAGCCTATAAACTCTCACTATCTACGTATCAAAGAGATTTTTCCCCATCTATGTATTCATAAAGGAAGGAAGCCCATTAACTAGAAATGAATGGTTTTTATGTCGTACAATTAATTGATTAAGAATTTCAGTTTGTTTTTTTTATATTTCTACAAGTAATACAGTAGTGAGCTTAATTAATTAATCTAAGATGATTTTAGTTGGGGTTCAGTCAAGGTAGATCCAAAAAACACAAATTTAAAAAATGTATTTTTTAATAAAGGATTATCTGCCGACGTTTCGGCTTACATTGTAAGCCATCTTCAGGGCTATCATGAAGATGTCTTACAATGTAAGCCGAAACGTCGGCAGATAATCCTTTATTAAAAAATACATTTTTTAAATTTGTATTTTTTGGATCGACCTTGACCGAACCCCAACTAAAATCATCTTAGAATAATATCTACGGTCAACAAACTCACCTTTTGATCAATTAATTAATTTTTATTGATTATGACCGAAAAATAGCTTACCTCATTATTGCATCATATTGTGCTATGTGTCCATCGGGGTTCACAAATCAATCTTCAAAAGTTCGTTCAAATAACTCTTTTTCCTTTATACTTGAATTTAAAGGCTGTTAAGGAAGTAATATTTAAGTCCAGTACTATACTATAGTCTGAAAGATTACTGGACTCTGAGGATGAAACAATGAGTCTCAAAAGCCCTCATCTTTGAATATTATTCTTGTCAAGCAAAGTTTTAGCATCCGAAGTAAGCAGCGCCATATTTCTTGTGATTTAACTGTATTCACTCATAGCTAATTATTTTTTATTGATTGGGTAACTCCGAGTAAATGAAAATGTCCAATATGTTATTCTGTTTGCAAGACCAGGCCCAAATAAATGCTCTAGGTTACCCCCACAAAGTCAGTCGACAAGAGTTGAGCTGGAGGACTACAATAACAAGGGTGGGATGTCCTGTGTCAACAGGGTGGGTCACTTTCATCCTTGTTTCACTCCGACAGAAATGTCAGTTGGGCTTCGGGATATTTTCCTATCATTTCAGGAGATAAGTAAATAAATCATATTGGTATTGAGATGCAAATAATTTTTAAATGGCCGATCTCACATAAGTTTGAAGCTTGAAATTGAATTATTTAAGGAGGCTTACTGCCGTGCTCAGAATCTTCCAGGTGCAATAGACATCAAATCTCAAAATCCCTAAGCTATTTAAAAAAAAATTGATATTTATTTAAATGCTTAAATTTAAAAAGAATTTCGCATAGGTACACACACAAAAAAACAACAAAAAACTATGCATACACGTGTCTTTGTGTTAGTAACGAAATTTAGCCATAATAGCTGACTTGTTCAGGATGAAATTTTGAAGATTTGCATTAGATTATATAAAAAATAAAATCCAAAAATTTGTTTGCGTACTCCTTTATGCTATTGATAGTTTTCAGTTTACTCTATTATGTTTATTGTTGTACTGATGGTTCGTCCTAAACTAAATTTAATTAGGAACATTAATGTTAGTATCGGTGCATTGGAGATATTCAAATTGAAGGAGACAAAAGGGACGTTTAATGTTATAAATGAGCAATATTTTCTTATGAAAAATTTTCGGCGTTAACAATCACACTTTATTATATTTTTTTTTTACCGATTTTGTCATCAGTGTCTCAGACTTGTCTGCCTTATGATGTGAATATCATGATGGAAAGTATGTCAACTTTGCAAATCAAAACGCCGAAACGCCTTTAAATTTCGCCATTAAAACGTTTAAAAGGGCAGCTATATACTCACCTAAGGATGATCATTTTGTCCCAATATTGTAACTTTTCGATATAATTAAATTTAAAATAAAGCATGTTTTTATATTTAATATACTTCTATTGTTTTTATAAAAAATTAATTGGTCAATCTTGAGAATAATACAGCTCTGTTTTTCTCAAAGACGAGCTTGTTATCTTACTCAAAACATTCAAAGACTCTGCTATCAAAAGAGACCTTCTTTTCCGGAAATTCCTTTACTTTCTATCCTCTTCCTGCTATCTTTATCTTTATATTTTCTTACTGTTTTCTTTAATGTCTATTATTACTTCCAATTTTTAGAAACAATTACTAGTTAAATAATTTCATATCTTAAATTTCATATTAGTCATGGAATTATTTTCTTCTTAGTATTCCTATTATATTAAGTTTAAAAAAATAAAATAATGCATTCATTTTCATATATATATATATAATTACTTGCAAGTTTTCTTTAATATATAAACCCGTTTTTGAAGTGATACTCATAACATGTTTGTCAATGTTCACCTAGTCCAACACTTTTGTATCGGATTTGTTGCATGTGACAAGCTCAGTTGATGAACTGTCTTGTGATTTGCCCCCCCCCCCCAAACATATCCTGTACGATATCGGAGCCTTCCATTCGACCTGTTCATCTTGCTTGCAAAACCTTATCTTCTCCGGGCAAGGAGTCCTTACAGTATTGTTCCCTGCATTCAGGCTTCCTAATCTTCCAAGTCTAACAGGAGTATGATAATGGAGAATAAAATAGGGAAAACAAATGGAATCGCGTAGTAATCCCCGTTAAACTCTCGAGGTGAAGGAGGATTGTCATGAAACGTAAAAAGAAGATGACGTACTTGATGTTTTATCGGAAACATCAATGTTTATTGATAAATTTTAGAAACAACATTCTTTCATTCCTTTGTAAGGTGCAGATGGTTTTTAGAGGACTTGGCAAACAGGTGTTATGAATCAGAAGAATATTACTTTATTATTTTGCAAAATGAAAAACAAAAAAAAATTGATATTTAGTTATAAAATATACATAATTAGTTTTTCATTGTAATTGTTATATTAATTATTCCATAGTCCGTTTTAAAGTTTCTCCGGTTAGTTTATCATTTTTGTAATTAATATTAATTTAATATTGAATTTTTTTTTACAAATTTTGTAGCGAACTAATATTATAAAGAAAAGAACGAAAAATCAGAATTATACTAAATGAAAATAACAGTAAAATTATTATGTATGACACTAAATTTGTATTTAAACACAGAAAAAAAGTAGATCATTAAAAAACTTTATATGTTATATATAAATAAACTGAAACTTTCAGTTGGTTTTTATAATACACACACCAATGGCCGTCAGCTGACCTAGGGTTTACGTTTGTAATTTTTATTCAAATTTTGCACGTATATTGACATATTTTGGGTAATATAATCAATCAAACATAGTGCTTGTTACGAAATCCACAGCATGTTTGTGCCGTAATATTTACAGCACTATGTCTATATATATAAATATATAAACAGACACACATAAATTTATATATCGTTTTCCTATAACTGTGTCATAAGTCCCAGGTTGAATTTTCACAGGGCGAAATTATATTTTCTGGTATGCTCCTTAAAGCAATCAGGCCTAATAGGTCTAATTCGATTTCTTCATTCATTGATCGTTATGAATAAGGGGGAGAGAGCTATGTGCTGACGACACACATTCACGAGTGCGATGTTTTAGTTTCTGCAGGCTAAGTAGCGGGACTTACTTGTCTTCCGGACGGTGGTGAAGTGAAGCAGATAGCAGGACAGCACCGTGTCTTCAGGCCGCAAACACATTCCTCAGAAACCTTGAACTTCCCCTTCGGCGATTGCAGGAAAAGCACGACACCCCCCCCCCCCCAATGGTTGCACACACGGTCAAGGGGAAGTCGATGTCTAAATCATCCCGACCTGAGAGATTTACTGCAGCGACTGCAGCCTTGGAATCCCCAGCTTCCTTCTCCTCTGGCTGGGGTCCGTTCGCCCCCGCCAGCTCCAACGTAAACAGAAAACAAACACGAGCAAGTCACACTTATATAGGTTACTGATATTAATCTCCGCCGCACAATTACACGCATTTAACGTAGTATTCACATATATTCTGGATTTTTTTTTTTTTCCCTGTATTTTCTCACATCGTTCACGCCGACCTCTCCAATAAATATTATTTTGAGAAAAAAAAAATAACTCGCATAAATTATTAAATATTCTTCCAGCAAAGTGTCTATTTTTGCGTTATATCTACTAAATTAATTTATTAATAAAAGAGTTTGTAAACTTTTCCATTTATTTGAGAAAGTATTATATAAATAAATGTTATGTACTATGGGTCAATAATAATTAAGAACAAAGGTTAAGTGAAAAGGTAATTTGTTATAATAAAGAAATTCACCTATTAATTACAGAAAACAATCGAACCTACTGCCACTTCCTAACTCATAAAGTAAAGATGCATCATGCATTCTTCAATAGGACCCTTTCCGTACAGGTCTGGTCCTCTCGTCTCATACCTCCCTAGTCCTAAAAATAAAACTTTAAACTATCTTTCTTCTTTCTATGTTACAATTTTACTAATCACTTATTTTGTTGGATTTTACATTTTTTTAAATGATTAGAAATTTGAGTTGCGATTTTATCACTCTGAAATAGTTCTGCTGAATGAGTGAATAAATGAAATTGTGTTTATTATGAATTGAGTTAGCTTGAGAAAAAATAGAACTAAGTTGAAAATATCTCCCTGCGCTTGTCCAGTGTATAAATGTATATACTTTGCATTTGAATATTTGTTACAAATTACTACACAATTATGTACACATGTGTAATTCATTTGTATTTGAGTATTGGATGATAGTTATGATACAAAACATACGCAAACAATAAATTAAGCCATACAGAGACAATTATAAATCATTTATGGGAAGAATTACTCGATGAATTATTGAAAAATCCATTATCAATTAATATTATCCATATTCGAAAAATATTCCTTCTCTATAGACTGAAAAAAAAAATTGTAGAATTGAACTTTCTATTGTTAAATGTTTAATTACACTGAATATCTGGGGAAAATTTATGGTAATAAATAGACAAATTAAAAATTATTGTATTTTGTGAAAACAAAATCAGCCTTCCCACACTTGATAATAAATGCTTGTGTTTTCTGTCAACTTCCATTTTCCCGATGATGAATACAATTACTATTCATATTTTTAGAAGAAGTGACTCCTAGACGTTTCTGAAAAAAAAAATAATGCTGATCTACGTACTTATTTAAATTTTATTTCATTGAAATATGTGTAGAGCAGAATGAATTCACATTCTTCTTATTTTTTTTTCTTCGTTTGAAATGTAAACTTTATCTATTCCAAGGTGAAACATACTTTATTCATGAATAAAACCAATTAAAAAAATTCTACTTATTTTTTTTTTATTAAACTGAAAAAAAGAAAAATATTGAAAATAATTACCAAATGGATTATATAATTTTAAAATATACGATTTTTTCCCCTTTCCCTGATTTTATCCTGCTAGATATGATTTAAAATGTACTGACCAAGATTACCTTCCCCGAAGCTGGAAAGACATGCAACAAATTATGAAAGTTTATCCAGTTTCAGACCAGTTTGGAGAAGCCTTTCCCTGGGCTTTAATCGGATACATATATGGTCATATGTATCTTGGGTTTGGTAGCAAGGCTTACCCAATCATGTAGCTTAATTAATTTATTTGTTGCGATAATAATTACACAGAATAGCGTGTAATATGCAAAAAGGAAACGCGCGCCCTCCATGTGCGTTTTAGAGTTGCTCTTGTAAAACTGCACTTGACGTGGGTAATTAGTTTATTGTTTTGCATTTTACAAAATAAAGTTTTGCATGGCAGAAATTTAGGGTTTTTTTTAAATAAAAAGGAAACAACTATGTATCTTAATTCGTTCCTGTCTTTCATCAACTATAATTTTTCTTAAATAATTGTCGTTATGAATGGGGGCATGGTGGTCCGGTTGTTAAGGTTAAGGCTCAGGTCCAATACTCCTACCACAACGTTGCTTCCTCTTTCTTCGTTTTTGTTTGTAATGATCCAGAATATTTCAAGTTTATTTCAAGGCACCCCTAGACTTAATCGTGTATCTTTATTTTTTGAAAAAGAAATTATATGGCCGCTAGAAGGGTGTACAGGTCACTCAACTTCTCTTGTGGGTTGTGGGTCGAGAATGAATACATCCTTAACAAATATTTCTCCTTGGTTGTTAAAATCATTTTTGCAAGTCCTCATAGTCAAGGGCAATATAGCCCGTATTTTAAACATATTTGGAGAAGAAGGCAGTTTGTCTATTTCTAAGCCATAAGTTTCATAATCAATTACCACAGATGACATGAAGTTACGCCTACTTGTCTATGACCTAACAGAATTATGGAATATATTTTGGAGTACAGTGAAAAATGAGTCTTCTGAGGCACCCGTAAACCACCTAATATTAATATAAGATAGTTATTTCAATCCAAATAAAGTTTTTTCTTATATATATGAACGGATCCCATGAGCTCTGGCGCCCCCAAACTTAAATTTTAGTTCATAATAATTAAATAAAATATAAAACAACATTTATAGTTAATAATTATTAAATTTGATTACATAAATTTTAAAATTATGAACTTAAATGTTATTTAATTAATAGGAATTTAAATTTGTGTTATATGGTATAAATGGTGACGAAAAAACGCTTATTAATAAATATATAAAAGAATGAGGCCATGTAGATGAGCGGTCATCCTCCTCAAACATTTTCCAGAAGGTCCTGACAAAAGACGACATGGGTAATTTGTAAAATACTTTAAGAAGTTGGGTTTACAGTACTAAAATTTCGTAGACTTTTATGGAAGAATATTTTCAATTTTTTTTCTGTATAAATTCTTTATAAACTAATTGAATAATATCAGGGTGGAAACAGTAAAGGAACAGACTAAGCAAACTGAAATCAAACTTATGCTAAGTTTCTAGACATGCATTTAAATCCCCCTCAGCTTCAAATGTAATCTCCCGGCCTGGAAAGCAATGCTGGATGTGCCGATTGCAAATACATTACAATACTTAAGTTTGACATGTAAGGCTGTTCTTAAGGTGGACTTGAGGGTGTGATTATTGTCACTCATTTGAGCTCACAATATAATATAAACGTAACGTAAACCTATATAGTAGTATAAAAGTTCATGTAAATCTAACAGAAAATACCAGCAAAGACACCTCTACAACAAAAAACAACAACAAAAAACAAAACTGTATAATTACTTCTATCATTGTGCAGGGTAAGATTAGAAGGCAAATCACTAGAAAATTCATCAACTGAGCTTATGATTTGCAACTGACACGTTATAAATTAAATGTCATAACTTCCGGAACGGGTATATATATTAAAAAAGACTACCAAGTAGTTATTAATATTGATATTAAAATACATTTAAACTTCAAATGGTTGTAAAAGTTATTGTTCTTATTAATAAATTACTTATTTGGTATTTGAAAGCTCATGTAAATAGTTATATTTAAATAAAGTGAAAACTTATTTTACAATTTCTTATTTTTCCAAAAACTCTTTTTAGATATTTGAATGTTTGAATAATTATTTGAATATTTTAAATTTTCAATTACTAATATTATAAAGTTCGTATTATTTTTGTTGGTATGGTTAGTATTATTAATGTTGTAGTACATTGTTTCGAATAGCTTTCATCTAAAAAGCGCATTTTGAAACTAAATAATTTTTTCTAAATGACTGAAATGCCTTCGAAGAAATATATGCAATAACTGAGAGTCGTTTTTAAGAATATCCGTTGTCATATTTAGTCCAAATGACGACGGATTGTATCGGTTGACGGTTTAGTGTCAGGAAGGGATTCTTGTTGATCCAGCTGTCAAGGGGGTGGCCTTGAGACATGTCTGATTTGTAGAGATTTGTCGGAACTTAACGGATTGGATCTAAATGTCAAACTGTCTTCCCCGCTTTTACAGGGTCTTCTTCGGAATGCTTCCTTCTCTTTTGCTTTATTTAACGTCGCCCGATCCTCTCCTAAAAGCAAATTTAACATCTCTCCATTCTTGCTGGCACGAAACTTGATTTTTTTGGAGTTTAAAAAAAAATACTTTTTTTGAATTTTTCTTCACGAAAAATACTTTATTTCTGGCCAGAGAGGAACAATCAAGAGAATTATACAAAATAAAAGTAAGTAAAGCACGATTTAGAATTGTTTACTGATCATTATACATTTCTCGTGTTTTGTTTGGGGAAGGAATTAAGAAATATGTCGGGAAAACAAGTTTAATTTATTGTTTACTTAATAATAAGTGGAAAATACATTTAATTAAATAAGCTGCTAAATAGCTCCTTGGTTTCCTTCATAATAAATCTATTATTAAATGTATATATGCGATTCATTAAATATTTAATAAATTATTAAATTTATTTTCTACGATTCATGTTCACAAGTAATCTTTTACAGAAGTTTTAATCCAAATTTCGACAAATATTTATCATGTGCGTCAGGCTAGGTCATAGAATCCGTTTGGAATATCTATATATATAATCCTGGCATTGTGGGTCCATAGATGTTTAGAATGGGATGTTAACCTGTAGATAGGCTTAGTGATTGAAAGGGAGGCTAATATTTGTAATAAAAAATTTATCTATGTTCTACTATAACGTTTAGTAATATATTTCTCATATTACTTTAATTGTTGATTCCTAATGTATTATCATTAACCCTAATTGTATTGTTAGCTGTAACGAAACTTTGCCCGAAGAGAAACGTTTGCTCTCCTGAATTCCCTTTTAAAAAATAAAATGAATATAATTTAAGTAGTTTTTGCTTTCTTCTGTCCTCGACCAGTTTACTGAGACAGCTACTTTTCTGTGCATTTATATTTTCTCCCTAACATAAGTATAGCAGATTTGGTTTAGGGGAATATTTGCGGCAGAGCTGCCTCTGCACTTTCTTTGATTAATTGTGAAAATTTGGTGAAATTATTGCCATGCAAGTTCCATCGCTAATGCTATTACAAGTTATACCTCAATTTATATATTCAAGTGAAGAGTTTCTTATTTATTTTTTTTTTATCGTACATATTATTATTAGTTTTTTTTGTTAAGGTTCGGTCTAGGTAGATCTAAAAAATACAATTTAAAAAATGTGTATTTTTAAAATTATCTTTCAACGTTCTTCTTACACTGTTAGCCATCTTCAGGGCTGACTGAGGGATCCCATATTCTTCCTCAGTCATGAATATGGGATCCTTGTTGCACGACGTCCCCTCTCGCCTTCATGATAGCCCTGAAGATGGCTTACAATGTGAAACGACGACAGATAATAAAAAATACTCACTTTTTATATTGTACTTCTTGGGTCAACCTTGACGCCAACAAAAAAATCTTCTATTCATAAATACTTCCTATGGTCTCGATTATGTAGTAAAGTTATTTTTGCCGAGCTTTGACCCATCATGTGATGGCTTCTTTAGGGCGTGCCTTTAGCTTACGACATTGTCAAGCTTGGAAGAAGGGTTTACAATCCATTAAGTCTCTCTTTAAGTCTTCAATACACATGTCAGCTTTTAACTACTAATGGTTTAGTCTGAAGATCAAGAAGATGAAAATCTGCTAACATGGCTAGGTACATTTTTCAATAAATTCCTGAACATTCATTTTCCGCAATACTTTTGTACATTAGAAATGATCTAAAGTTGCATTATATTCCTGATATTTCTCATACTTTTATCATAAAACTAATAATTTTGAAGATCATAATATGGGTTTTTTCAAAATTGTTGGCTCTCAACGACCGGTTATAGCCTATATCAAACTCATACAACAATTTACAGAAAAGGTGCTCAAATGAAGGATTTGGTTTATTCACTTTAAAAATTGCGGACATTACATGCGGAAGCATGAATTGGGATTATTAATTTTTAAATTTTGAACACACCATATTTTTACCATCTCTTTTGTAGGATCTATGAAGTTGATTCTCGAAATCAAAATCGATTACTATATTTCCTTGATGAAAAAAAGCTGAAATTTACAAATCTAAATGTAAGGGAGCCAACCAAAGAGAGGGGGACTAATGTGATTCAGTTTGACATTGGTGTTCACGTAAAATTGTAAGGGATGGTGCGACGTCTGGAAGAGATATGAATGTCAGATAAAGGAAAGGGAGTTCCAACTGAGGAATTATGCAGTATCTCCTCCCCCTTTAAGGGAGGGCACCCGTCAAGCAGTCTACCCCTGTCCCGCCGCACTGAATGTTTGTCAATCCCTTCCGTCCAGATCCTGTTTCAGTGGCAGCCTCGGAAAAAAAGAATCCCACCATAAGGCTGTGTCAGATAAAAAGTTTTACTTCAGGTTGACCATATTCTTTCGCCAGAACTCTTTGATCTCCGAAGCAGGATCTTCTTAACGCAACATCTTAACTTAACGGGCCTCTCCGAAAAATTAAAGAGAAAATATTTTTTCGGCATTTCATTTCAAAAATGTATTCATAACTTATAAATATCCTGATATACTGTCACTCAATAAAACTCTTCATATTCTGAGAAGTTTTTTTTTTTACTCTAATGAGTGAAAATAATATCCACATACCGCGTTCCTCAAATCTTTGTTCGAGTATGGTGCATTGGCTAACCACAGTTACCCATGTTTCCAAGCACTATATGGTGTACTTTAAATCTTATCTGCTTTTCTGGTGCAGGAAGGATTACT
This sequence comes from Oncopeltus fasciatus, assembly GCA_000696205.2. Lineage (NCBI taxonomy): Eukaryota > Metazoa > Arthropoda > Insecta > Hemiptera > Lygaeidae > Oncopeltus > Oncopeltus fasciatus. The sequence continues at coordinate 63,515 of KZ809289.1, read as the reverse complement.
TCAATTACTTGTTAGTGGTAAAATGTGATCAATAGTTGCACATTTTTGCATCTCGATACACATCTGTTCCCGCTTCACTGTACCTTCAGTTACATTTTGTATTTTCTGTCTTATACGAGACAGACAAGAAGATAATAAAGACTATGGAATCTTTTTATGTTTTATAAACCCATTCTTATATGAAGTTCATCATACATCAATTTCACGACGATTTCCCTTTAAAATCCTTCAAAAAACATACAGAAATTCTCATTATTGATTAACAACTCCAAGCTTCGTTTAGCTAGGCGTTTTGAATATAGTGTTATTCAACTGGAGCTGAGTTTCAAAATTTCATTTTCAGAAGCTTCACTCACTCTCACTTAGGTAATTCCTATTCCACCAGACAATTTCTAATATTTTTCTCATAGACAGTAGAATTTTAAATATTTTATTCATTTATTAAAAACATTCTGAGAGAACCAGTTGTTATATTCTTTTACTACATTTTGGCTTCTCGTATCTTTTATCTTTTTTTATTCTTGTTTTATGTATAACATTTTTATAGCTTTATTGATGAAAGTGAATAATAAGCAATTAAGTAACTAAATAATTATTTATTTTTACAAAAAGATGAATAGTAAAACTTGTAGGTAACGAGACGTTTAAAGAAGATTAGATATCACTTTCTTCTCGGAGTTTGCCGAGAAGAAGCAGAAAGTGATACGATTCCGTTTTACGATCGAGTATGAGACCGGTTCCTAGGTTGTCCAGATGGCAGAACCCCCCTTTGCGGGGTACAAATGTTCTATGGTAGTTCACTCTTTTTTACTGCAGGATCAGAAAGTCTTAGGAAACAGGGGACGCTAGAATAAAATATTTTGGGTTTATGATGTTTATGTTATCTGTTATCTAGGAAATGTTTAGGATATAGTGTCGTACTTGGAGTTACCCTTTTCGGTTGCGAGAGTTCTCAACTGAGCTAGAGTTTTTTTTACGATAAGAGATAGACCTGAAGTAAACTGATTCTCTCCCCCTTTACCAGGACACTGGTGGAAATTAATGTTATTTTTGCATCCTGTAAAAAAAAAAATAAGATATGGTAAATTTCTCGCAATATTGTCAATTGGCTGTGATAACAACATGAAGGATAGAACAGCCATTGTCGCAGATCCAATAGAAGAAAAACATAGAAATAACCAAACACATAACATAACATAACACAATAGTTAGCTTAGAGCTTCACTAGAAGATCACGGGTTGAGTCTCCGTTGAGTCGCTGTGAAGGATTATCGGCATGGGTTTAGGAAAAAAGCTAGGCTATGATTTGAGGCGGGAATATAATTTGGAGAAATACTTCGGGGAAGTACTTCTTTACGAGGTCAATTTAGTAGTCAATGTGGCTAAAGTTGGATGTGAGAAGTTTTAGTGGTGCCTCAGAGTTATATACCGTATGTCCAAATAGGTTTAAGAATAGTTTTGTTTATTGTTAATTTGTTGTATACTGTTAATTTCGAACTTCGTCCAAATTGTCTATAAAGTAGTCCATATCGCATCTTTAGGTCTTGTCTTTTTTGTCTTATGCGTTTTTTCCAGATAAGTCACGAGTCCAAGTAGATACCGAGATTTTTTACGGATTGGACGATAGGAATATCGATGAACGAAATATTAATTAGGAGGTCCCAGCCAGGAATCGAACCTGGATCTCTTGCTATCCGGGCCGGTGCACTTGCCAATTGTGCTACCAGGACGCGCCAGGTATCTCATTTAATTCCCTCTACATTGGCGAGAGCCTAACCTACGAGAATTCTATTCCCTATCATTAATTGTTTAAAATTTACGTGGGATAAAAAATCACAACCAAATAAAATATTTATTAATTAGGAGGTTTAATGCGGAGAGCGAGTGTGGCTTAAGCAAATTTGCTTTCATTTATTTTTTCAGACCATTCGTTACACCAAGCGGCTGTATGGTTTAGGTGTTGAAGAAAATTAATGGCAACTGTAGGATCAATACAATTTTTTAAAGAATCAAGTGCTAGCCTCAACATTACTTTCAACAGTCTATAGGCTATTTTTTTTTTGTCTTTTTATGACCATCTTTAATGAAACATGCAAAAACAGCTTGGCTAACGCTGCTCTAAAGTTAAGGATTTTTATTTTTAGTAGTGGCTTCGGCCAATTAAGAATCAAATGGTTGCACCAAGAAGTGCAAACAAAGTGCAACATGCCTACGGTATGTTCTCTGAAGCATATGTAGCCCAATTACCGGTCAGATAGGTGAGGTACCAGTCAGCCCGGAGAGCAGAAAAAACTGATCGCAATCTACCGATGGAAGTAAATCAACAAATATTGCGAAAGGGTACTGTGCGATCTTCCTCCAACTAATCCTATAAAGTTTGGAAGAGAAAGCGTTTAAAAAATCCAATGTTTGTCGATGAAATGAACTAGTGGGTGGGGGCGGTGCTGTTGCTCCCGAAAGGCAGAGCCCTAAAAACACAAGCGACTCCAATGAACGTGATTAGAATGTTGACAGTAGAATTTCCGGAGCTCAGCATCCTGGGTCCGATCTAATTGAAAATCAGGAAAGTTCTTCTCAAGAGTCCTCTCACTTCCATTTAGTCCGGCTTTTTTTTTATACTTTATTTTCTTTTCTTTTATAATACAGCTTCACAGGATTTATTCAATCACTCCCTCTCTTCTTTAGTTTTGATAAAGCACTCAGTATGAGTCTTAATAAAATAAAAAAAACAGGTATATTTATTTTTTCTGATAGAACGCAGAAATATCTTGTACATTGGTTAAAAAAAGATTCATATTTATTGAGGTAAAATTTTATTTATTTATTCACATTTTCTGACTTCATGCTCAATCCCTAAATATACACGTGGTCAAAACTGATATAAAACAAAAGAAGGGCTCGTTATCAGTTTCTCGCAAGACACCAACCCATAATGGCGCACCCATTTCTTTTGCACTATATTTTACTCACTCCCTACAGAATTATACTTAATAAAAACCATTGAAATACAAGCGTTTCTCATGTTAGCGGTTTAAGTGATTTCATATAACATACTCCCAAGACACCGCACCATCAGGACACACACCACTTTGACACCCAGTCCCTTACCCTGCCGCGTACTTGCGTACCCTTACGTTGGGTACTTACGTTTCGTGGGGAACTAGACTCTCTCCGCGTATGGACATGTCGCGTTTGCACTGCATGATGTGCATTGCAGCCTTGCACTTCCGCCTCCCTTTGGAACGATGTTCACTTCTATGATGAAAAATAAAATCTAACTAAAACACACAGCTGTTCAAGCACATGTCTCAATATGAACATTACAATGAAATTACATTATGCACATTATGTTTTAAAATCTCCGGATGGAACACTGATTTAAACTCTCCAGTTTTAGTGCTCTAGCATGTTCTGTAATTTAAAACACCACCTGTTCAAATAAACTATTTTTGATTATTAATTCATTTATTTTTTTTATATGTTTTTTCCTGTTGAGACTGATTAATTCCACTGTTGATTTTACTTTTATATTTCTTTTTAAGACAAGCAAAATGTAAAGGAAAAATTAATGACTCCAAGTTAATGACTTGTTTATTTTATTTTCCTAATTAAAGTTAATTTATCAGTGCTTTTTTTTTTTTTTTTTTTTTTTATAGGAAGCTTAGCTTCAGTTTCATATATTTGAAAAATATGTTGGGAATTCAAAATATCCGAGATACAATCTAAGCTTATGTAATGCAGTGTGACTAATAAGGCTGGCTGTTTGAAATATAATTCTGATCTAATCCAAACAACTTGTGTTTATCTGTTTTAGTAATCTTCTTCTTTAGTCTGATAATGAGGTTTTTCTTACGAAATACCCTCTTCCACTTGTTATATTTTCTAATGTTCAGTACTTTATTTTAGATTTTTCATTTAATTTCTTAAGGATTTATTTAAATTAATAACTTTATTTCTTTATACATAAAAATGTTATTCAGTTCGTCTTTATTTTTATTAATTAAGCAAAATCGCTAAGGCTTGCTTGTAGATTTGAGTACAATAACTACTTACATGCTTACAAATCTCTTTTGTGACATGGCTGAAATCCGTATAATCTGAAAAGTTTTTTTTTATCTTATTGGTTTGTTTTCAGAATAAATATACTTATATAATCAAAAAGTATTATCAAAATATTTAAAGATAATAGGAAATACTAGCAATTTATTTATTTTTCAATTTACTGTTTTATGTTTGTTACACCAACTAAAATGTATTTTAGCTTAGCATTAATGTGTAGTTTATTTATTTCTTTTTTTCTGCCACTCTTTAAAACAAAACTTATATTGATTTATAATACAAAACAAAAAAAAAATTATTTTTTAGCGTAATACCTGGATAAAGTAAAAAATTGTAAGGTAGAAATAAGAAAATTAATTAATGCGTGAAATTATGAAACCAAAATAAAATTATTAAATAAAAAGTTCGTCTAACAAGTGTCGTTCCTCTCTAGCTGAAATAAAAGTGCCTTTTGTAAATTAATTTGTATGATATATCATCGAATTTTCAAAATTATAATGTAATTCCCCAAGACTTTTTTTTTCTGTCCTAGCCAAATAAGGCTACAACTTTAAACTATTTACTTTGGGTAAATCATTTAAAATAATCTGCGCGTATGTTTTCTTCTATTCTATCTTAACGATTATTTCATTATTTATATATTATCTTAGATTATGTTTGAATAAAATACGCATTTTCAAATTGGAAAAACCTATAACTTAAATGAGTGCAAAAGTTTATCCAACTAACCAATCTGTGTACACAGGCACAGTGAGTGACATACAGATATATAGGTAATTGACAAAAATCAATAATGCTATGAAACAGTGCTTTATCATTTTTTGGTACTCTTGTATATATACGATTGAATAGCTTCTGGAATAAAACTTCAATTTTTGTGTAAAACCGGCCAAAACTATTTCCTAGTAATTTGCTGGATTCGTTTAGTACATACCTTGCATATTTAAAAAAAAAAAAATTTATTGTATGTGTCATCAAATTACAAGATGTTAAGTAACATAATGTAATAAATAAAGATTTATTTAAAAAAAAAAAAGTCTATACCTAATAAATTACCTTTACTAAACTTCTCAAGGGATTTTTAAGAATATATTCGCTTACACTTAATAATAAATGAGACCTAAAGACCGCCAGAGATCGTGCCTAGCTATATTTAGCCCATCAAATCGCAGCAGATGACAGCCGGCCAACTGCGCCGATATGGTCCGTCAGTGGTGTTACGACTTGCACGCACTCTACACACAAGGCATCAAACGTGTATTATTATTATAATGGTAAGGAGATCCCTTCTTATTCATTATTTTCGACATTTAGTAGATAAATACAGTTTTGGCGTTAACCGTAAGCTTTGAAAGAGCAACAACTATTTCACAAAATTTAATTGACTAAAATATCTCTAACCTTCCCGTAGCGCTAAGTTTCTACAAAAAATTTTGACGTCAATTTTGAGTAGGAGTCAACATAATGTCATTTGCTGCTTTTGTACATAAAATGTATTATTGTCATCAATACATATTTCTGAATTTAATAAAAATTTTACTTTTATTTACATATCTGAAACATATTTTAATGTTATCTTCCTACTATTAATCATGGTATTCTGGTGACAATGTATTCTTAAACAGTATTTTGAACTGATTTATCAATGATAAAAATTTTCATATAATGATGTGTGTGTCGTTGTGACTGTATTCCATTGTGCAGGGACAATAAATACGCGTCGATCAATCATCACTAGGAGAGGTAGTACTTTAAAAAAAGGTTCAACACTTAAAATTTTAAATTAATTTAAGACATAATTTCCACCTTGACCATTTTTAAGTTACATAAAGTGTGGATCCTTCCACTCCAGTCTGATATCATACTTGTTTTCAGAGAGTTTCTACTTTAAATATAACTTGAAACTGATAATATTATCAATTAATTTTACATTAATTGATAAATATGTAAGGGAAATATTTTCCATTATAAGCTCTAATAAATTCCTCAAAATTAAAAACTTTTAATGTACTAAATATTATTCATTTTACAGTAAGTGGTTTTAAGTTTTTCTTTGATTTTTAGAATCATTTTTCATTTTATTGAGATATCTTACTAGGCAAAAATGCAGTTAACCTATAAAAGATGATCTTTCATTCAAACAACTTGAATATACTTTATTTACAAATATTTATACTTTTCTTCTATTGAATATTAGTATAACAGTTGTATATTTCGCAATAATTGCATATTTCGTTCATTTGCTATGTATATATTTTACAATCGTATGCAGCCAAATGATAATTAATTACCTTTAAAAGTTTCAGAATTAGAATTTTTTTTCTTCATAGACGAACAACCTTTTTTTTTTCTTCTTTTTTTAAAATAAATCTTTATTTATTAAATTCTGTTACTTAAAATTTTGTAATTCGATGACGAATTTTAAGTAACAGAATTTACACTTAATTATTAGTTATTTAACATATTCTCCATTTACTGCGCCACCACTGAATAGCATCAAGGTAGTTTTGTAAAATGTTGGAAGCGGTCTTGGAATCGGGATGGGATGAGAGGATCGCTTTATCATCTGCAAAGAGGGCTAAAAGAGTATTAGGATGAGTAGGGATGTCTGCAGTATAAAGGATAAAAAGGATGGGTCCAAGCACACTGCCCTGTGGAACACCCGCTTTCACAGGACAGTGTTCGGAGTAATCTGATCCTTGCCGGACCCTAAAGAAACGGTTAGAAAGATAATATTTGAGGATTAGGTAGAGGGTACTTGGAAATATTTTAGTTTTTGATGTAGAAGTTTGATAGAGAATGTGGAAAACGCTATGGTTAAAATACATAATCTCTTTTTTTTTTTTAAATTTTTATTAATTTATTACATTCTGTTAAATAAAAACATTTTGCAATTTGATTACAATGAAAAGAAAAAAATACATTCAATGTCAATCATATAAAGAAAGAAGGTGACCAATGATACCACCCTCAAACTTAATTTTTAAGGTAAATACTTCTGAAATATCTGCTTGCAATAATTGTATCATGAGCCTGGAATATCAGATACCCCTGCGATTTATTATTTATTAGCACCTTGAGCGTGAATTATTAGGAAGTCCTAAGATTTATTTTTTATATGCACCCTGACAGCCGTCTTACCCAACAATTTTTTTTTCCAAAAAGTTTTGTGCTTTTTTCATTTTTATGACGTATCGAATATACTGATATTTTTTAAATACTGTGATTTTTAAATTTTCAGTTCTATTTTTCTCGTTTAATCTCAGCTCATTAATGCATCCTTTAAAAATTATTAACAACTAAAGGCCCAATTACTGGTTTTGGTTGTTTCATTTTAAAAATAATAGGTTTCTGATAATTTGTATATAAGATTATAAAATTATGTTTTTAATATATTTTCTTGCAACACTAATAATAACGAAGATATGATTTTTATAATGTTCAAAAGGAGAGTTTTTTTTCACCGTCGATATTATTATTAGATGATTTTAGTTGGGGTTCGGTCAAGGTCGATAAAAATAAAAATACGAATTTAAAAAATGTATTTTTTAAAGGATAATCTGCCAACGTTTCGGCTTACATTGTAAGCCATCTTCTGGGCTATCATGAAGACGAGAGAGGACATCCTGTCCCTAAGTTCACATTTCTATGACTGAGTCATTTTTTGTATTTTTTTTTTTTTTGGATCTACCTTGACCGAACCCCAACTAAAATCATCTAATAAATGACTTTTATGTTTGGTCTCCTTCTACCTCCCCTTCCATACCCCTCCACCTTTTTAACTCATAACGAAGTCATATATATATATATATCCCAAGTTTGTTCGTTTCTCAGTTATTTCTTTCATATTAATAACAGCTGCTATGGTACTTGTCTAGCAGTGAGACGACGGAACTGAAACATATTACTTTAATACGTTACAAAATATCTTTCGAGAATAGTTTTATTTGAGTATTTTTATAGGGATATTGGCGTGGTTTTAATAATATTTTGATATAAAATTATTTCCTTGCCTTCTCACTAACATATATTTGGACTCGAAGTTTTTCGTCTTCGCTTTCAACAAGGTGTTAGGTAAGGAGTGACGCTATTGAATCAGCTGAAATCTTATCCTCACCTAGGATCTGTTGAAGTCGATAAGCTGATTAACCTTGGGAACTCATCTTCAATGGGTCGCCTATCTACGACATTATGCCCTTGCAATATTCCCCGTCTCGTCAGATGGGATCAGTTGGGCCCATCTCCGTCAATCTAACGGACTTAGGGTCTTCTGTTTGGCCGCTTGGAGTCTTCAATTCTTAGGCAATGGCCTTAATGACAAAGGTTCCCTATTCGCTTTGCTACCTCTCGTGTACATCTCAGCAACCAGTGTCCAGGTCTTTGCTCCGACACAACTAGGGTGTAAAAAATTCTTTTTTTTTTTTTTCATTTCCGCTATATATTATTAACGCTCTCAAGACAGATGGAATATCCCCATTTCTGACCTGGTAGTTCCAACTCAAGATAGGCTCAGTTAGATATCTATATTTTCGGTAATGAGCAGGATAAACTTTGAGAATAGTTAAAGCTTTAAGTCGACCTAATAAAGGTACCTTGCCCTGCTAATCATTGATGAAAACTTGGCTTGGCAACATGAGGCACTTGACGACCAATTAATGTGAACTATGTTTCCTCAAGGAAATTGTTGTGTCCCAGTTAGTGTGACTTTTGAAAAATATTTTCGACCCGTAATCAATCCTGTTTAAGATAAGCTATAGATATGGTCGATATTAAAATTGTATATAAATATTTACGATTTTGGTTTATCGCGAACAGCTGGTGATAGGCCCTCTTCGCTATGTGATGTCTTAAGAAATATTCGAGATTTTATCTGTGTTAGTAGGTCTCCTCATTTCACGGTACTTAACTCACTCATTTATGTATTTATTTATTTTGAATATAACTAGAGAATTAAGCATTGATAATGATCTCCCAAAATGTGCGCGAAATTCTAAAGAATGAAATAATAATATTCTAACAAAAAATCAATAAAAAAATTCTCAAATTCATAATTAAAATTACAAATAATAACAAATTGTAAATGTAAATATTTGCTATGAAAGGGTATGTTAGTGTGAGACGATTTTCTACTTATTATAAATAGTACTCTTGAAATAATTCTTAGCACCCCCATAGATTAGTGGATTGTTAATGATACACCTGGTTGTAGATATACTATATAATACTATTTGTGTAGAGTAGTAATTATTATGTGACTTTGGTCATAGTCCTTAAAAATATGTTCATGGTGCAGTGTGTCATCACCATACAAGAAATTCTTTTGCGATACAAATTATTCAGTCTAAAAGTTTGAATCATTTCAATTTTTTGAATAACTTCAATGTAAAAATAATATAGGTATAATAATCAAATTCATTCACAATGTCCTTTCACAAGAGTCTTTACTAATTTTTTTTTGTAGATACGTCTAATTCATACATGTAATCAATAATTAATTAAAAATTTTGGCCATTAGCTATACTATTAAAACAAAAAACCTATTAATTAAATTGAAGAAAAGTAAATTAATGAATTGTTTATATAAAGATAAAAAACTTATATAAGTTTAATAAATGTGAAACACACGGCAAAATAAATTAAACAATTTTAGTGTTTTATGATTAATGATATGAAAGTCCCCAACGAGAAATATATAATCAAATTAAGTTTAATATACTAAAATAAATGAGTTTGAATGGGGTGCAGACCACGGGCGCACAAACAGTCCGGGAAAAGGGTCGACGGAAAGGGGTGTGGTAAAAGCAAGGAAAAGGGAGGCGTTGGTTACCCCAGCTTTTGTTTTGCAGCCATTAGGGGAAGGATCACTATTGTTGGGATAATAACAAAAGTTTTCAATTAAGAATGTTATAGTAACTGGGAGCTGACTGCCGACCAAAATAATTTTTTATTTATTTTTAAAAGGAAAAAAAAAAGAGTAATAAATTAGTACTAGATATAGAGTGTGCTCATTTACAAAACCATTAACCTGCTAGCTTTTGTGGTTCTTCCCAAGTTACACGATGTCTTCACAAGGGTTGGACTGACACTATTTATTTTAAAAGTAAGAAAACAAATCCCATATTTGGCCACTATTGACAATTGACTATTGATTATTGCAAAAAATGACCTCATTAATCGTTTGCCAAAGGAAGCTTAAGTACCGCATTTAGTTTCATTTTTTTAAAAATTTCGGACGCTAGAGACCTACAGACAAATATATATGTATATATCAATAATTTAGAATGAATATTATTTTAAGCATCTTCAATGTAATATCAATGAAGTTCTTCTCAAATTTGTCAATCAAGCAAGATTTGCAAATTTGTATATCAAACTAAATGGGTGAAAAATGATTTTTTTTTTCCATTTGCACACTATACAACCTTTTGCAGATGCCAATTTTAAGGAGGGTATTGAAGAAGGATCATAAGAGAGCTGACCGCCTTCCCAATCTTTTCCCGTTCTGGTCATTGAGGTATAGTTCACTTAGTATCTTCAGTATATGTATGGTAAGCAGCTTTTCTTGTTAGCAGGCTGTTAATTCAAACTATACCCCGGTATTTTGGTCACCGTGACCGTCCCTTGACGAGTACCCCCCGCTGATGGGACGTGCACTCAATATAAATCCTCCGTCAAGCCTGGTAAGCCACAGGGGATGGTTCTCCACGTGTTCCGGTCGTATACATTGGAATTTACGATAGGTTATAGAATCCATTCTAATTCCGTCCTGGCTCCCATGAATTAGCTTCAAGTCTATTTCCAGCCTCTATTTATTAATCTCTCGTCCGACTTAAATGGTTGTCAATGATCTTTAGAAGACTTTCCAGTGAGACGCGATTGATTTACTTCATGTTAAACAAGGCAAGTTATGGCCTAGCAGTTTTCAAATCACTGTATTTCATCACACATTGCAATTAGCTCACTTTGTATTTAACTTTATTTAAATGTAGATCCTACAAAGTGAAAAGTAATTCATAAAGTTTAACAAACACATAAGTATAAAACGAACGAAAGTCATGCTTGCATCCTAAAATATTATTACAAACACTATTCCTTCAGTATTTTCTTAACTAGAAGACTTGTGAAACCGATCTGTTTTATTAAAACTGATTAATAGACAGGCCTCTTCTAAAATTACATTACACTTGTGTACTCATCATCACATTAAATAATATTAATAATCATTAGAGACTTTCTGCTAATCAATCTTGAATAAATTTTCTTTGAAGAATTATGAAAATTTGACAGCTGATGAGCAC
>KZ809289.1:26975-52123 GCA_000696205.2 Oncopeltus fasciatus | reverse complement strand
TTTTAACGTGAAAAATAAGCAATATTATATTCAATAATAATAATAAATTTTGAATTAAATTATTACTGCAATTTTTATTTCGAAGAATGAGTAAATTTATTAATTTTCGAAAATATATTGTTGTTGAAAAACGAAATTATTTTTCTCTGAAACGGATGAGACTTACTTCGTAACTGGAGGCGATGACATTTGACTGAGATTCACGTAAATGAGATTTTAGTATCACAATGTCTGACATACATATGAGATGATATCGTGAAAGTCCATGAGAACACAGGGTAAGTTACGTAGGGTATATTCTCCATTTTCTGGATCTGGTGCGTATTTGGTATCGTCAAGTCTGTTTGAGCCAGTAGAGAGGGGGACCTGGGAAAGGAGTGCTGGGGCAGGCACTCAGATATCTTGATGAAGGCCCACTTTTTTTATTTATTTTTTTGGAGGGGGGCTGTTTTTAGGATGTGGCTTATCAGCTAGGGGCATGCTGGATTTTTTTAAATCGATATTTACACTTGTTTTGGTCTTTCTTTTATTGTAACAAGGAATGGCGAACAAACTCATCCAAGAGGGGAACAGAAGAATCCAAGTGTCATACTTTATACATGATGGTAGCACCAGTACTTCACATGACTTGTCCTCCGGGTCGTTCTTAGGGAAAGGTCCTAAAGGGGTTCATGGAAAAAAAATTAAGGAAAATGAATGAGATGTATTGCCATTTTATAGTTCAATACTTGTATGCCATCTGTGTGCTGCTCAGATATTCTATGTATGAAATACTGTTTTGTTTTGAATGAGAAAAAGTGCTGTAATAGACTGTTATTCTAGTTTTAGGATTCTTTTTAAAAATAGGGGGGCTCGAGGAGTAATTTACGATTATTATTTTGCTAAATCAGCCTTTTTCAATTTGTTTGAGACAAACATAGTTTTCTTCAATGAGCTTCTAGTCATGGGGCATCTGATTAGGAGCCATTTGACCATTTTTTCCTCTGTGAACTGTTGAAATAAGACTGACGCTTTCTGGTGTTTATGGTTTCATTGATATTTTATTAGTCAATTTTATCGACCTAACCAGATATAGCAGTAGTCATGAAATCTACATATTTCGACGTGGGATGATTATTTGAAATGATGTTGTTATAGGTATTATTAATATCTCTGCTTTGTTGGAAATATTAAAAAATAAGCCTAACGATAATTATTTAAAAGGAGAATAATTATTTTTGGTCGTAGATATTATTATTAGATGATTTTAGTTGGGGTTCGGTCAAGGTAGATCCAAAAAAAAAGTGTATTTTTAAAAAATATTATCTGTCAACGTTTCGGCTCACATTGTAAGCTATCACGGCTGTAGCAATACAATGTCATGAGAATACAATTATAGTTGACAATATTTTTATACAGAATTTCCATAATGTAATGTGATATCAAAAGTATGAATGTAGAAAGGTATGTAAGAGAATTTAAATAACATGCAGACAACAACTTATTAAAAAATAACTGAATAACATTAAAACAGTATTTTACCACACATGTCAACCATGAAGACGAGAGAGGACGTCCTGTCCCTAAGCTCACATTTCCATGACTGAGGAATATAATTTTTCTGAAAAACAACGTGGTAGGTGGAAGGGTGGGGGGGAAGGTAAGAGGCGGAAGGTACAAAGGGAAAGCGGCCTGTTTCTAAAGGGGGCAATAAAAAGGACAAATGAAAAAAGGAAGGGTATTGTTGGGAATAAGTAACTTTGGATCTGGGAAAAATGTTTGACAGGTTTATAGAGATGGAGGGCTAATGGTTTTTAGAATGTTCAAAATGTTTAAATAAGTTGAATAAATTTGTTCTATGACCGTTCTGTCGTTAAATGGATCTACCTTGACCGAATCCCAACTAAAATCATCTAATAATAATAATTTAAATTCTAATCTCTATTATTAAATTTTTTTTGCGTGAATTAAATATTTTTAATGGGAAGGGATTTTTATAATACTGTGATGATAGAAATATATTAAAAAAAACAGTGTCAGATGTTAAATAAAACTTATAATTTTTATAATTGGTATAGTAATTCTAGTAATAAAGCGTTATATGTCTGTTAATTGTTTGTACTGTGATACTACTGAATTCTCTTGAGTTCAGCAGGCTCTGCGTACAATCTGTTTGTGTTTTGCGCCGGAGTACTAAACAACACAACACATGCCGAGCTATGAGACTGTGATTTGTCAGACGTGTGAGTGGAGTAGGACTCTGGCGTTTACATTACATAGGAGCAAGCCTTCATTAGAGGCCTGTATCAGATGGCCAGGATCTGCGAGAGGTGAAGTGAGACATGAATGTAGCCGGGGGAAGAGGAGACGTGACCTTTAGAGCGGGCCGACTAATGTGACCGGACCCTCCCCGGTAGAAAAAGAAGGAGTCTCGCTGGAAGAAGATTTGCATAAAGTCGGACCGCGGGAGACTCCGCGGAGACTGCTGGCCACAGGCCAGAAAACAGGTCTCCACCACCTGAGGAGTATCCTTGCTTCTCCTAATACATAGAAATGGAAGGAGTTTCAGCACTTGGACAGCCTTTACATTTGACTTTACTGAGAACCACTCATTTTACTGCCGATCATTTACAGCTGAAAGAAAAGGAAATTTCTATACTTTCAGCTTATTAATTTATATATTACATTCATAATTACATTGCCACTAAGCAGGACAATGAGATTGCAAGAGCCCTTCAATAAAGACACGAACGAAGCTTTCAGTATAAATATTTTATTTGGTTGTGGTTTTTTATCCCACGTAACTTTTAAACGATTAATGAGAGGGAATAGAATAAAAAATCTAACTGTCCCAGCCAGGAATCGAACCTGGATCTCCTGCTATCCCGGCACTTACCAGTTATGCTACCAGGACGCGCTAGGTGTCTCATTCAATTCCCTCCACACTAGTGAGAGCCTAACCTACGAGAAAGACGAGAACTTCATCTTACACTCGAAGGAGCTGACATTGTCAAGCTATTTGTCGACTCTCGTCATTTACTTTATTTAATTTTTTCTTTATAAATATTTTGTTTGGTTGTGGTTTCTTATCCCACGTAAATTTTAAAGTAAATGACGAGAGTCGGCAAATAGCTTGACAATGTCTGCTCCTTCGAGTGTAAGTTGAAGTTCTTGTCTTTCTCGTAGGTTAGGCTCTCGCCAATGTAGAGGAGGGAATTGAATGAGATACCTGGCGCGTCCTGGTAGAACAATTGGCAAGTGCACCGGCCCGGATAGCAGGAGTTCCAGGTTCGATTCCTGGCTGGGACAGTTAGATTTTTTATTCTATTCCCTCTCATTAGTTGTTTAAAGCTTTCAGTATCTTGTGCATACTTCATGGAAGCACTTGCCTATCCAAAACAAGGATCTCAGTCTTCCGATACTCTGGGGACAACTAATAGTGCAATAATTAGTGTGAGGGACTGTCTTTTAGCAAGGGAGACACAAAACTTGTACTGGTGTAATGGCATGAGCCGGTTAGGAGAAAGCTTCTCTTGCTCTTCAATCCTCGTTACTGGAACTATGATTTCGGATAAATTTGGTGATTTTGTATCGGAAAATTATTTACCCTACTCATACTGAGAGAATTCACATTAGTTTTTGGGTTCCGATAATTAAAACAGCGTTAATTGCTGTTATAAATTATCACTCTTTGAAATAAGTACCTTACATAAACTATATTTAACCTCAAAAATAGTATAGATAACCTCAAAAAACTTCCCTGCATGTATCATCCTTAACCTAAATTTATTGTTATAGGCTGTGGGTCACTAATAATTATTAACAATCAGATAAATTAAAGTTAATTTACTGTAACAAATAATAACGACTACTAATTACAGTCAACAATAGAATCTACTGCCCTTACTTACTAATAAATGAATATATAAAATATAAATTACATACAGCTAATAAAATAATTGGTAGAAATAATTAAAATATGCTTATTTACATAGACGCCTGAATATAACTTGTTAAATACTGACATTTATCACTAATCCGTGTTACCTGCACTGCGGAGGCTAAGACCATCCCAACGCTTTGTGGCATGCGATCTGACATGGAATCTGCAACGGATGGAGACTTATTACTAACTCAGGAGGCCGCTGGCGAGCTTCTTTTATAACTTCTTCGAAGGGACGAGAATGTTCTAGAATATTCTTATCAGGATTTCACAGTATTTATGCTTACGTGTGTTACGTTCATTACTTATCCTCCAAAATTCGTTTACCCAATTTTACAAATACATTAACCAATTAAATGTAGCATTTACACAATTTAAAACCTATCGATAAAATTTACAAGGCAATTTGTTTAATCATAAATATTTGTAAAAAAAAAAAAAGTAATAGCCATAGGAGAAAAATGTAGACCTGTAGTGGATTCTGATGAGGAAAGTTCAGTTCAAGGGAATTGTATGTTCGTGTAGTAATGACCTGTCACGATGATCACTTGACTATTCCGATTGTGAGTCCTGTGGAAAAATGTAGTTCATGTCCTTGATATAGTATGGTACTTTATCGATCGTGAATAAGTACTTAAATTCGTAATAATTTAATTTCATCAGTCAATCATTTTTGAAATGTAGCTGGCATGTTATGGTAATGGTTCATGGAGGCTCATGTTATTTATTTATTTATTTTTTAAACTTTTATTTATTTATTGCATTCTGTAAAATAAAAGCAATTTGTAATTTGATTACAACGAAAAGTAAAAATGATATTCAATGACAATCACATGAGGAGAGAAGGTGACCAATGACACCCACCACTCTCAAATTACTTACTGACTATGACCTCAGGGGGTGGTTCATCTTCGTTTTAGTCGACGGGGAGGGTTGTAGTGGTTAGAGTTGGAAGGCAAGGTTTGTGCTAGTGGATTAGGATGGTATGGCAGTTAACTGTGGAAAGGGTGAAGCGGAAAGAAATGAGGTCTTGAACAAAAGGGATTTTATTATCCTAATTGATAATGATATAAAGTGATAAAGAATTGAATTGGATACGTAATAGGGAGCATTTGCAATTATTCTCAGGATTTTGGATTGAAAGTACTGGATTCTTTGGATGTTGGAAGGCTTGGCGGCACCCCATGTTTCTACTCCGTATGTCGAGATTGGTCGTAATAAGGTTTTGTAGAGCGTCAGTTTGTTTTATATCGTAAGATTGGATTTCTTATTCATGAGTCTGTATAGAAGTCTACATCGCTGATTGAAATCTTGTTTTTTAAGTTTAGTATGTTGGCGCCATGTAAATTGTGAGTCAATAAGGTATCTAAGGTAACGAAAGGAATTTAAATGTGGTAAAGGAATATTTTTAAATTTTATAATTTCTGGGAAGTATTTTTTCCGCAGTTGGAAATTAACTTGAACGCATTTTGCTTTAAGATGGATAATGTCCGAAAGTGCTCGCCAACAGAAGATGGTTTGCAGAAACTTATGAAGACGGTTAATAGAAGGTATGATAGCATTTTGCTCTATTGATTTTTATTCTCCATTTGCCACACTATTGTATGATTTTTTTTGAGGTGATATTGTAGTTTTTAGAAGCAGTTATAGGATCAGGGTGGGAGGATTGGATAGCTTTGTCATCTGCAAATAGAGCTAAGAGGTACTTTGATAGGTAGGGATGTCAGCAGTGTACAGGATAAATAGTATAGGTCCAAACACACTATCTTGAGGAACTCCCTCTTCCACTTGGTAGACTTTTTTTTTGTTTTGATTAATTCGTTTTTTTTTTCCTTTTGGCTTTTTTCCTTTTTTAATTTTCAGGGTTTTCGAATTTTTCTTTTTTTTTTTTTTAGAGTGAGGTAGTGAGGTTCTTTTCGTAGGCGAATGAATTACTACTTGCTATGTGATCTCAGACGAAGCTATCCGTTCATACGTCATTAACTGGTGCTAGGTGTAGAGAGGATTTTTTATTGATTCAATGTCGTCACGCCTTACCTAGTACGTGATGAAAGGGTAAAGCCGAAAGCTTTCTGTGTGGGATATTTGTGGGAAGACAAAAGAAGTATTACTGGAACATAGGTTCGCCCACACCGATATCCCCTACAACCTGTATTATTATCGAATTTTGGATCGCACATTAATAATAAACAAGTAATGGTGATCGTATGATTTAAATAATCTTAGTAAAAGTAGATTCTTAAGATGTAATATCTCCATTTCTTCAAAACGAAAATTTAGCAAACAATGATTAATGATCATGCTAGAATTATTTAATCAGAAACACATGAACTATTTGAAAAAAAGAGATCAATTGATTACAATATGTAATTTTGTTAAAGCAAGCAAATTTTGAGTCCAATTCATTCGTAATAAAAAAAAAATTGAATAGTTACTTTCCTTTTAGCTAAACAATAGCAAAAATCTCTATGTAGCAGCCGTAGAATCATCAAGTTTTGTTTAATAAATCAGTAGTTAAGGAACCCAGAGCTATTTATGACATTTAAAGAAAAGAGAAAACGTCTAATCCTAAAAATAATAATAATAACTGTAAATAAAATGTTAGAAACAAAATACAAATTTTGATATCCAATGTGGGCTTCTAAATTTTTTGAGAGCCTAATAATTTCAGGTTTATGATTTATTTATTTAGACTCTTAGTAGTAAAAATCATAATATTAAAACGTTTTAAATTTTTTTAAAGTGTTTTATTCAAAATTCATAACATAAAATATTATTTGAGCCTTACTAATATGAATAAATAAATTATGGACGCAGAAAATTACTTAAATAATAAATATAACTTTCCTATTTTTTCTGGACATTTCAACTAACCACTTTGTGCCTAATACACTTCTACGAAAATTATTTTTGACCCTAATTACTGTATAACTAACAATCACAGTCTTAGGTTATACATCCTTACGGCATTTGCTTAATTTTGTTTTTGTTTATTAAGCTTAAAAGAAAATAAAGTTTACATTTGCATCGGGCCTAAGGGTTGGTTAATGTTCATTAAAGGTGAAACATGAAATTTTGAAAATATTAATCTGATCATTAACCCATTGTATTTTTGATAAAAGTAAAATTTGCAACTTAGTAAGATGAGCTGAATTAGTGGGCTGTAAGGAAATGAAATGTAATAAATGAGGGGTACAAATGAAAATAGCGACAGGGCAGCACAAGTGAGACACATGATCGATGTTTTATTCGTGAACAGCAGATTTTTCAGGAAATAAAGTTTATAATGTCAAGACACTTCCTTAAAAAAAACAAAAAAAAACAAAAACAAACTGTAAATAACATTTAAGAGTTTCTTATATGTCCTTCGATAGAGTTAAGTCGGTGGAGCTCTACTTTCCTGTTGGGAAAAACCACCGTCCCACATAGACAAGCTATTGACAAGGAAGTCTTGCACCCATTTTCTACCCAAACTAAGCTGATTTCCCACGTTTCGTTGTAGATCGGCTTACTCAATTGAGTTACTGACTCAATTGAGTGACTGACTCATTCTTGTAAGTCGTGATAGCATTCAGAGTTAGAGGCACCCTCTGTTCTGATCACCGAGGTTCCTTCTATAGAATGTTCCGGCGGTAAAAGTGGAAGAAGTCTTCCACTTTCCTTGTACCATACGTAAAATATTACAGTTAATGAATATGAGAAAATTTAATTTTACATACAGTACGTTCATTGGGCCGTTTAATGACACTATTATAGAGAAGTATTACTTATTTAGTCTTTTACTAATTTACTCTACCAACTTTCTCCTCTTTCGTCCAATTTCAGGGAATACAAATTTTTTTCACTGTTCTTGAATTTAATTTCCTAAATATTTTGAATAATATTCATATAATCGTCAGTAGATTAATTAATATCAATATGTATTTCTGAGAAATCAATATAAATTATAATTATTATAATAGTTTCAGGATAAACGTTCCTTGTTAAAAAAAGATAATTTGAATGCATAAAGATGTAAAAAAAATATTTTTGGCACATTTTAACAATTTAATAAATGTGATGAATGTCTCTCATAAAGTGCAAATTAGGCGCAAAACTAGAAGCAGAAATAAAGTATAGATTTCGACTGAAAAATATAAGAACTCTCAATTCAGAATTGCACCGTAAATACTAAAAAAATATAATGTCTATATGCCCAATTTTTTTTACTAATTAAGATATTTAAAAAAATATGAATGCTTCAATTCTTTCAATTTATCTCTTTAAAATATACATTTCTTTTTTTTTTTCTTTTTTTAAAAAATATATACTTATAAAGCATATATTTTAAATTCGATACTTCGAAATCAAGTTGTAATCAACTTACTTTTTACTTGCTAAAAAACAAAGTACAACACTAAAACAATAAGTATATTCTGAAGACTAAAAGTGACATTTTATACAATATTGCACTTAACTTTTTACATACAATCGTTAAAATAGTGATGTTATGCAAATGCATCGTGACTCTTTAAAACAGAAAAAACACGGTTTATATGAGAGCAAAAAAAAACAATGTGTCAATTTTTGTTTTTTCTGGATTAGGGAATGAGAGTATTCAACTCACTAATTATATTCTTGGATATATTTATAAATGTCATTCATTGAAATTTTTCAGAGTGCATAAATGCCAAAGAACTACAGTTCAAAATTTTAATTTATTATTTTTCGTTCATTTTTAATAACTTTAATAATAAAGATATTGTTAACAATTTTTTAAGTGATATTTAAATAAACGTTCTCCCTCAATCAATGTGGAATATTTATTTTATAAAGCAGGGTTGATAAGGACTAACAGACAAATATAAGATATATTATTTGAAAGAGAACAAATTTATGTGCTAAATAGCTGACTAATTTCAATTTATTTTACTTTTTTATAAATGCCTTATACGATTTCGCTACTCTGGAATATTGGCACAATTTAAGAAATACGCCATAGAAAAAGCGTTATATCTGTGTGGAAAGTCTAGAGAATTAATCGTTTGATGAATGACTGATACATATGTATGAGTAGAGGAGCAGACCACCTTCCAATTAATAACTGTGACAACCTGACCTGTTCCTTAAAGGCGAGACCTCCATAAGTCGCCTCGCAGTCTACTTCCTCGCGGGAATGCCACAGCCATCTTTCCTAGTGTTCTTTTTTCTCTTCTACTTAATGTACTCAAATATCCCATAGTATATATATCCCAAGTTTGTTCGTTTCTCAGTTATTTCTTTCATATTAATAACAGCTGCTATGGTACTTGTCTAGCAGTGAGACGACGGAAACTGAAACATATTACTTTAATACATAACAAAATATCTTCCGAGAATAGTTTTATTTGATTATTTTTATAGAGATATTGGCGTGGTTTTAATAATATTTTGATATAAAATTATTTCCTTGCCTTCTCACTAACATTAATTTGGACTCAAAGTTTTTCGTCTTACGCTTTCAACAAGGTGTTAGGTAAGGAGTGACGCTATCGAATAAGCTGAAATCTTATCCTCACCTAGGATCTTATCCTACAGATAAGCTGATTTACCTTTGGAACTCACCTTCAATGGGTCGCCATTCTACGACAATATGCCCTTGCAATATTCTCCGTCTCTTCAGATGGGATCAGTTGGGCCCATCTCCGTCAATCTAACGGACTTAGGGTCTTCTGTTTGGCCGCTTGGAGTCTTCAATTCTTAGGCAATGGCCTTAATGACAAAGGTTCCCTATTCGCTTTCCTACCTCTCGCGTACATCTCAGCAACCTGTGTCCAGGTCTTTGCTCCGACACAACTAAGGTGTAGAAATTACTTCTTTTTTTTTTTTTTTTTTTTTTTTCATTTCCGTTATATATTATAAACGCTCTCAAGACAGATGGAATATCCCCATTTCTGACCTCGAAGTTCCAACTCAGGATAGGCTCAGTTAGATAGATATCTATATTTTCAGTAATGAGCGGGATAATCTTGGAGAACAGTTAAAGCTTTAAGACTACCTAATAAAGGCACCTTGTCGTTCTAATCATTGATGAAAACTTGGCTTGGCAACATGAGGCACTTGACGACCAATTAATGTGAACTATGTTTCCTCAAGGAAATTGTTGTGTCCCAGTTAGTGTGACTTTTGAAAAATATTTTCGACCCGTAATCAATCCTGTTTAAGATAAGCTATAGATATGGTCGATATTAAAATTGTATATAAATATTTACGATTTTGGTTTATCGCGAACAGCTGGTGATAGGCCCTTTTCTCTATGTGATGTCTTAAGAAATATTCGAGATTTTATCTGTGTTAGTAGGTCTCCTCATTTCACGGTACTTAACTCACTCATTTATGTATTTATTTATTTTGAATATAACTAGAGAATTAAGCATTGATAATGATCTCCCAAAATGTGCGAGAAATTCTGACGAATGAAGTAATAATATTCTAACAAAAAATTATTTAAAAATTCTCAAATTCATAATTAAAATTACAAACAAGAACAAATTGTAAATGTAAATATTTGCTATGAAAGGGTATGTTAGTGTGAGACGATTTTCTACTTATTATAAATAGTACTCTTGAAATAATTCTTAGCACCCCCATAGATTAGTGGATTGTTAATGATACACCTGGTTGTAGATATACTATATAATACTATTTGTGTAGAGTAGTAATTATTATGTGACTTTGGTCATAGTCCTTAAAAATATGTTCATGGTGCAGTGTGTCATCACCATACAAGAAATTCTTTTGCGATACAAATTATTCAGTCTAAAAGTTTGAATCATTTCAATTTTTTGAATAACTTCAATGTAAAAATAATATAGGTATAATAATCAAATTCATTCACAATGTCCTTTCACAAGAGTCTTTACTAATTTTTTTTTGTAGATACGTCTAATTCATACATGTAATCAATAATTAATTAAAAATTTTGGCCATTAGCTATACTATTAAAACAAAAAACCTATTAATTAAATTGAAGAAAAGTAAAGTAATGAATTGTTTATATAAAGATAAAAAACTTATATAAGTTTAATAAATGTGAAACACACGGCAAAATAAATTAAACAATTTTAGTGTTTTATGATTAATGATATGAAAGTCCCCAACGAGAAATATATAATCAAATTAAGTTTAATATACTAAAATAAATGAGTTTGAATAGGGTGCAGACCACGGGCGCACAAACAGTCCGGGAAAAGGGTCGACGGAAAGGGGTGTGGTAAAAGCAAGGAAAAGGGAGGCGTTGGTTACCCCAGCTTTTGTTTTGCAGCCATTAGGGGAAGGATCACTATTGTTGGGATAATAACAAAAGTTTTCAATTAAGAATGTTAAAGTAACTGAGAGCAGACTGCCGACCAAAAGTATTTTTTATTTATTTTTAAAAGGAAAAAAAAAGAGTAATAAATTAGTACAAGATATAGAGTATGCTCATTTACAAAACCATTAACCTGCTAGCTTTTGTGGTTCTTCCCAAGTTACACGATGTCTTCACAAGGGTTGGACTGACACTATTTATTTTAAAAGTAAGAAAACAAATCCCATATTTGGCCACTATTGACAATTGACTATTGATTATTGCAAAAAATGACCTCATTAATCGTTTGCCAAAGGAAGCTTAAGTACCGCATTTAGTTTCATTTTTTTAAAAATTTCGGACGCTAGAGACCTACAGACAAATATATATGTATATATCAATAATTTAGAATGAATATTATTTTAAGCATCTTCAATGTAATATCAATGAAGTTCTTCTCAAATTTGTCAATCAAGCAAGATTTGCAAATTTGTATATCAAACTAAATGGGTGAAAAATGATTTTTTTTTTCCATTTGCACACTATACAACCTTTTGCAGATGCCAATTTTAAGGAGGGTATTGAAGAAGGATCATAAGAGAGCTGACCGCCTTCCCAATCTTTTCCCGTTCTGGTCATTGAGGTATAGTTCACTTAGTATCTTCAGTATATGTATGGTAAGCAGCTTTTCTTGTTAGCAGGCTGTTAATTCAAACTATACCCCGGTATTTTGGTCACCGTGACCGTCCCTTGACGAGTACCCCCCGCTGATGGGACGTGCACTCAATATAAATCCTCCGTCAAGCCTGGTAAGCCACAGGGGATGGTTCTCCACGTGTTCCGGTCGTATACATTGGAATTTACGATAGGTTATAGAATCCATTCTAATTCCGTCCTGGCTCCCATGAATTAGCTTCAAGTCTATTTCCAGCCTCTATTTATTAATCTCTCGTCCGACTTAAATGGTTGTCAATGATCTTTAGAAGACTTTCCAGTGAGACGCGATTGATTTACTTCATGTTAAACAAGGCAAGTTATGGCCTAGCAGTTTTCAAATCACTGTATTTCATCACACATTGCAATTAGCTCACTTTGTATTTAACTTTATTTAAATGTAGATCCTACAAAGTGAAAAGTAATTCATAAAGTTTAACAAACACATAAGTATAAAACGAACGAAAGTCATGCTTGCATCCTAAAATATTATTACAAACACTATTCCTTCAGTATTTTCTTAACTAGAAGACTTGTGAAACCGATCTGTTTTATTAAAACTGATTAATAGACAGGCCTCTTCTAAAATTACATTACACTTGTGTACTCATCATCACATTAAATAATATTAATAATCATTAGAGACTTTCTGCTAATCAATCTTGAATAAATTTTCTTTGAAGAATTATGAAAATTTGACAGCTGATAAGCACGGGGACTATAAATAATTATTACAATGATATAACTTTAAAAAAAACAAAAACCATAGGATTTATTTATCGTTTCTTCTTCCAGGTTGGACCGTACTAAGTTTTTGATAGTTGCCGAGCTTTCGCACATCATGTGATACCATAGGATTTGCATTTTAAGGAATGATTTCTTTCCAATGGTTATTTATTTATAAATAAATTTTTAGGACTTTATAGTTGTATTTGTTTTATACTGATGAGACTGTTTGGTTAACTTAGCTGCTAACTACTAAGTTTTGCTTAGAATATAATTATATGAGTGTGTACAGATTTTGCCGTTATTCAAAAATCACCCCTTCGAATTCTTTAGAAATACTCCAATAAGCACCAGGAAGTTATTTAAAACTCTTCAACTTTTATTTGTGTTGAAATTGACTTTGGATAATTCGAATATATATATATATATAAATATTCCCCAATAGAAATTCTGTCAATAACAGAAAATATACGTGACCTAATGAAAATGCCTTTGGGGAGAATAACATAATTAAAAAAATTGTTCTACTAGTTCGTTTAAATTTATTAATTTAGTATCTTAGTTATTTAAAATTGTAACACAATAAATAAATACTTTGTTCAAATCAATATCAATCCTAAGAAAAATGGTGTTCTCATATTTCGAATTTATATGAAATTTCAACTCTGATTTCTTTAATTTGCGTACAACGTGCCATTGCTAATTAATAGTTCAACTTATATAGAATTCATCTATAATTGCGTAAAGTGATCAAAACTTTGTGGTCTATTTTCATTTTTTTTTTTTTTTTAAGTCGAAATTTTATTTTATTTTTTGTTGAGATTCAGATTCAGGATTCAGAATTATTTTAGTTGGTCTCATTTGTTTTCAACATTTAGGGTATTTTAATGTGATGAGTTAAAATTAAAATATCCTCTAAAAGAATGTTTTTTTGCAGAGTTTCAAAGAGTGATTATAGTGGTATAAAATATCTAGACAATCAAATGACAGTAATTTATTGATTTATTTGTCTTTGACTAACCAGGTAAACAATTACGAAATTTTCTCCAAATTAGAAAATACAGAGACTTGTAGTCAGCACACTAATTGTTTTTATTAATTACGTGTGAAAACTAACATATGGATTTTATTCCCTTAAATTAGTTACTGCTGTTTTTTAACTGTTATTCTTCGATGATGATTTACTTTGATGTAGGGCATCTTCATGAGAAATAATTTATCATTTTTGAGTCATAGATATTTCCCCGATTATAAGCTGCTGACATAACTTGAATTCAAACAATCATGCATGCACTACCCATGAATAAGGTATTTTTACCTTGAGTGGTTGCTATCCTTGTCTATTCCCATTCCTGACAAACCTATGATTGAGACAAATATGTGTAAAATCGCTATATTTAAGCTAGGTTTTATGGTACGCCGCCCCGGATTATGCTCCATAATTCATTGAAATGAATCACTTTTTCTATTCACAAATTAGTTACAGTTGGACTGTGTGAACTCCACAGAAAATTAGTGTAGTAATTAAAAGCTTTGGCCTGAAAGGCCGACCCACTTCATCGGACATGTCTAACCCACTAAGGCAAAATGAATTAGGTGGAAGAAAGTAAAGACGACGAAAAATAATCAACTTTTTTTTTCCTAACCCCATCGTTAGTTTTAACGTTGTGAGTTTCCACACCGCCCTCTGAAATTTGAGCAGGGCATCTAATTATGCCAGCTATTGCAATTATGAAAACCTTTTTATCCGAGATGCTTATTGTATTCAATCTTTAAAATGATGACTCTCTGAAATATTAAAGACTGTACGAAATTTTTCTATTGAATGAATGAAGTCATCTGTTCAGATACATTAAAATTTTTTTCCTCAAAAATATGTTTTATAAATATGTATGTTATGTAACACTGATCTAGTCACACATACACACATATATATTTATATGACTCAATTATTACTAAAAATGTATAGGTATATGTCTCAATTGGTACTCAAAATACTTTTGCACATTACCTTTCTCCATTTTTCAATTTTTCCAGCCCAGTCTCAGATGGAGAAGATTGGGGAAAAATAAATTTCAACCACTGGCCGTCATATTCGCTCATTCAAGTAGTGTAATGTATATTTATTTCATTGAATTATATTTGTATAATGAATAAAAAAATTATATAAATATTGTTACTTATTGTCTACTTTATGTGAGCTTTTTCCCTCGTAAGAAGTGTTCCTTAACTCTTCTTAATACACTTGTGACATCAGGTATAGGAATGTTATTGAAATAATTTTAGAGGAAATAGTCAACAATTGACCAANATATATATATATATATATATATATAAAATTGGTTAAATTAACAACCTCTTGCCACTAACACCTCATCCTATACCATCTTTCTTTCACCCTTGTTTTCATCAAAACTTATTATCTTCCGCATTCTCAGCTTCACCCTTTCCCCATAATTTACTCTTTAGTGCATCCTGACCCTCACATATATCAGTTAATTAAATGTTGTTTTGGGCTACAAGTTAATAGTAATGACAATAAAATAAATGCTAACTGAATTGAATTTTTTAGCAAGTAAGGAACTATTATCTTATACATATAATAAAATAAGACAACTGATTTTATAAATTATCAAAAACAAAAATAAATAAATAACTTGTTCACGTAGGCTTTGACGGTCGTCAGAAGTATTTACCAATTTGGCAAATAACACCAATTTGACACGGTCCAACCCGGAAGAAGAAACGGTAAATAAATAACTTATTAAACACATCAATAAGCTGTCTTATTTTGATATCGTTCCGGTAAATTAATATTCTGATTTTATTGTTATTTACAGCCATTCCGCATGATCCACTTATGTTTTATATACTAACTAAGTATATAAAACATATAATGGCCTAGTATTTAGAGGTGAAATACCTCTCATTAGCTATTTCAATATACTGTAATTAGTCACAGCTGCTATATAATCAGAATCAAAGGAATAAATCAGCGAGATGAAGTCATTTAAAGATAATAAATCAGCCTTCATGTAATTTTATAAATCTTTGAGCATAGGAAATAGCTATTCTATCGTAAATATGAAAATTAGCATAAATGTACTGAAGTTTATTTGTTGAAATTCGATAATATGGGTTCCGAATAATTTAAAATTACTGAATAAATGAATTTAATAACAATTCACCTAATTTTTTTTTTGCTGTGACCGTGGCTAAAAATTATACTTAGACTTTTTTTAAAAACTTCTAGTCCCATAAACTTTTTTTTTTTTTCAGAACAAATACCTGTAGATCCACTCTTTCCTTTTATCAGTGTTTGACAGGTCATGAAGGGGGGTTAATATAAAATATTAAATAAGTGAAAATATTTGGAATTCAAATTATTCAAAAACTGAAAAATTGTAGGTAACATTAAATTTGAGCCGCTCTTGCTCATGTTGTATTTTAGGCAATGCGCGCATACTTTGGGCGGTTCCTCGATAACAAACACTCCCGAAAAAAGAAGAGGCCTGCTTGTCATTCAGGATAACACACAACAATTTCTGAAGCATCCCATTCACAACAAATTCTATGTAGTAGTATTTTGAAATTCGTAGTAATATTATTGCTTTAATAATTATGGTAGAGGAGGCAACTGCTATGAGTTATTAACTTTAAACGTAGAAGGTTGAATGTACATTCAATGTTCATTCTTTCTCAATGAGATATACATATGTTAAATTGGGGAATGATACAAAAACACAACGGACTATTACACTATCAGGATGTCAGAATCCTTTATTTGATACATATTTTTTTTTGCCTACTAGGTAATACAGTTTCATTAAAATTAACTGTGATTAGAAATATAGATTGGTAGTAGTGGAAAATATATAAATTTTTTTTTGTTGTCAAAAGGGGTGAGAAAGGAAATTTAAGGGTCACCTGATACTTTGACAATAATTAAAACCCGTCAAATATTATAATAAATTTCAAAGACTCAACAACAATGTTATTTTTAATTATATTTACTTAATTATTTGTAAGTAGTTAATAGTTTGTTGTAAAATTGATTTGTGTTGTTATTATATTAATTACATTACTTAATATATGTCAAATTTCAACCTGAGAAATACAATTGTATTTATTAGATCACTAAGGATATCCTGTTTGAAAGATCCTACTTGGGTCTAGCAGCAGTCTGGCCACAAGGCAGATCCAATAATTGAAGTTGGCGGATTTGTCTCACCAAATACAAATGAATCTGCAAATTGAGTAATTTTAGGCAATGGTCAAGTTCTACTTATGGAGGCCAGCTTCAGCTATCTGCGGCTAGGCTAGGGCTGCATTGATCCACACTTATTGGTTGATGGGGTATCGATAGGAGACGTAATTGGCGCCAGTAAACCAGTTATTTCCCCTGAGATGTGAGCTGGTGAATGTGTTAGGGGAGCTTCGTGACGTCAGGACTTCGCCTGCTTAGCAACTGAACACATCACTTCACGAATGCCGCCTTCCAATGGAGGACAGTTCCCTTTGCTGTCAGACAATTGTTTTTACCCAATCATTGTTAACAGACCTATAAATTGTGTAATAATTCAAATTATTGCTAAGTGCATAACCTTGATTCATTAATTGAGATTATTTTTAGAACCTGAAAAAATAAGTAAAAAAAAGAAAAAACAGATTGATAAAAATATGATTTTATTAAAAACATGTTTTTTATTGCATTTCAACCAATTAATGGTTATATATACCTTATATTCAATAGAATTAGGGTGTATGCCTTTTTAAATTTATGAGAAACAGAATAACACCACAGACCAATCCATTTATCACTCTTGGTTATTTTTTTAGATATGTAAAGCTCTAATTACGGTTATCATTTAAAACGAGAGTAGACATAAATTTGCAGTCCTGGTCCAGGGGGCTTTTTTACCTTTTTAGTGCTTAGACTTGATCTAAGTCTGCCTTCGTATATGTTAACTCTTATCAGTTCCTTTCCGAAGTTACCTGTCTGACTTCCATTATCTTTGACAACTGTGTTGTTTTTCATGACATATAATACTGGTTTCCAATTTTGACTTTAACTATATCCTTCTTCTCTCTCTATTAACGTTACTTGGGTATTTATTATTTCTATAACTTCCCTGATTGTTCTGTGTTTATAGTCATCCTCTTTGGCCAGTATGATGGCGTTCTCAAACTGTATCTGGTAGGTGGTATTTACGAAATGCTTCGCTAATGCCGACTTTTCTGTGCGTCTATGTTTTATATCGAAAATGTGTTCTTTGAGGCTTGTTTCTATCGTTAAGACATAGAGCATAGATGATGTGCGAAGTAACTTTTTTACCAGGTCTACAAGACCAGAAGAAGTAAATATATTTGTGAATATTCCTGGAGACCGTGAAATTAATCCCCCGTAAAATTACTGGCTTCTCTCTGAAAACTCCTAGAACCAAATTTTCTTTGCCAACATGACCTTGAATGTATAAGTAATGGGTTAACTTCTGCACCTCATACTGAAGAAAGATAAACATATTTTTTTATTGTATAATCAATCTTTATTTTATTAGTTTTAATTACTTACTAAAACTTATTTGTACTTCAAATATTACATGATTAAACATTAAACAAAGGTGGATGAATATGGTCACAAACCTCTACCGTTCACGTGAATAATGTGGTTAGTGATAGACTACCAATAAATAAGGTTTGTGACAATTTTTTATTTATTTTACCCACATTTCATTGTGAACCTCCACCAGCCAGCAGGTACATAGAAGCACAATTTAAACAAACAGCAAAACAAACAATTTAAACTAAACAATTTAAATTAAAAAACAATTTTTTTTATTATAAAACAGCATAATTATACTTCTGAATTAGTAAAGTGTAAATAATAAAAAAATCATTTTTAGATTTTAAGACGTCAGAACGCATTTATGGTATTTTCAACATGAGCTCTGTGAGTTCATATAAAATTTTATTGAATTCAAAAGGCGTTCATTTTTGTAAATGGCCTTCCACGGAACTAAAGAAAAAAAAACTTGCTATTAGAAACTGCCACGCAGTTCTTCTGAAGAATACTTCTGGGAGAAAAATACATTCATATAAAATATCGATATTTTGACATCTGTTCATAGCTTACGTTCTAAATCATCTATTTTTTCTTCGTATCATCGTAAAGTATTATTAGTAACTGAAGTAAAGATGTTTAAAAATCCTAAGGTTCTTATGATTTTAAGTTTATTTTCTTTAAAATTAATTTATTTCAATAGACGTGAAAATAAAATAGAAAACCACTCTCAGAGTTCGTTATCAAGAATCTAGAAATAGAATAACAGAAATTTATCTTACGCCAAATGTAGCACACTATATATCTCGAAAACGACTGAACCTATTTGATATTATTTAAATTGTATATTTTATTTGTTAGCGCCCAATGTGCCAATTTGCAAAAGACTAATATTTTATTTGCTACCCAATCTCACATGAGCTTTATCGAGCAATTCTAGGGTTATAATGGTTACATACATTCACCTGGAGAATCTTTGGGCTTCTATTGATTTTGATTCTTGAATCACGCTTACTGATTGATTATGATTTTCGTTGATATTTTTGAATCGGATTAACAAACTACACTGTTAAGGTGGAAAGGCAAATCAAGTTGGTAACGAAAGTGTCTTCGTCCGAAGGTTAATTATGTATTCATATTATTCCAGGGGCGTAATAAGAGTATTTAATGTGTAACTGGGGACAAAAAGAAAGTAAGGCAAAGTTGAAGAAAAATGAATTCCTTGACTTCTGGAAGTCGTCGACCGCATAAACTAAGACTCAGATCTCTTGCTGAGGGCTTATTTGACTAGCGTTGGGTCGTAAACTTGACATTTTGCTATTTCTACTTATTTCTTCGAGAACAGAAGGATATACTCAAGAGAAAACCTTCATAACAACTGAATCCATTATCTCGAGTTTATTAATTATCAAATGAATTTCATTAGGAATAATTTACAAGGAAAGTGCATTTCGCCTTTCAGTTTCATAATAAAATAAATTCTCAAAACCAAAGATACTGTTCTGCCTTCACACTTCACAGTTTTTTTGTTGTTTTTTTTTGCTTTGAAAAATGCGACGACTGTTCGCACTTGGAGTTTTAACTATGGATTTATCCACCAAGTTTTCATTCTTCTCTTACAACTGATATCTTAAAGTTTAAATCGTTGTAATGACTCAGAAAAACCTACATGCAATCATCACTCACTCTCGTCTATTTACAATTATGTAATTACTTATAGCAGAAGGAATATGTAAAACAGTTTATAATTCTGTTTATCATAATAAATCCATTAGTGAAAACTAACTGAATAACAAGGTAATTGACAGTTGAGCGCCGGGCTAGCTCACGGGATCCGTTCGGCTCTCACCATCCTGGCGCTACGGGTTCAAATCCCGCCCTGGGCAATCTTTTATCGATAGAAGTCTTGAACCACATATGCTTAGAATAGGATGGCAACCTGTAGGTAGCACCTCTCTCCGTGACCCTAAGTTGTTGAAGTAGAAATTAAATTCGTTAACTAAATAAAAAACATTTAAATTTAATCTATTAGATAGTTCTCTTAACCTCAAGCTACGAAAAATACATTTCCAGGAACGCAGTGATTTTGTATTTCTAAATTAGTATGTATTATTAATACACCCTTCTTTTAGACTTGTCCATGTAGAAAAGTTGCTTTTGCTGAACTTTCGCACATCAAGTGATGGCTTCTTCAGGGATGAATGTCGAATGAGAGCGACTAAATGTCCAGGGGCTCTTTTATTATTATTATTATTATTATTTTTTTTTTTATACCTGCCTAGGACCAGACCTTGTTCTGATGTCTGAATTTCTATTGGATAGCGCTTAGCAGTTCATTTTCGGCTCTTATATGTCTGTCTGGCTTCTGTCATTATTGCCAGGTGTGTGTTTTTTTACTGATAATTCTGCTTTACAATTTTTACTTAGACCTGTCTTCGCCCTAATTCTACTTTTAGCCCCGAAGAAGCCATAACAGGATGTGTGGAAACTCAGCAAAAAGTTACTTTACTAAATAAGAAGTGTTTATGAATTTTTCTGGAGACCGTGTAAGCCTAAGTGAAAATTAGTATTAATTGTTTCATGAATGAGAAATTGGTTAAAATACAAATCGATATTAGTTTATTTTAAATGTAAATTTTTTTCACTACCAGTTTCGTGTCTTTAGCGAGTTCTGTTAATTTAAAATGAGGTATGATATTGCCACGTAAATCGCGTAATTAAAATAAAACTTTCAGCTGCCTAGGCTACGTGAAACTATCATACCTTTTATTGTCCGTCTTCATTGGTTTCTGCAAACCATCTTCTTCTTATCCAATAGAAGATGGTTTGCAGAAACCAATGAAAACGGACAATAGAAGGTATGATAGTTCTATATTCATTGGTGGTGGAAATAACCTTTTAGATTATTTACGAGAAACTAATAAGTTTATCATTTCTCTTAAGAGTTCTTATAATGAAGAGTTTAACCAAGTTTTCCTAAAATACCGATTTACAGAGCAAGACATCGAGAATTAATATTTTATTAATAAATAATAAAGAAAAAATATTAATGAACATAGATGTTATAGAAATTAATTACTTATTACTAAACCTTGTGATTAAATTTTGTAAGATAAAATAAAATTTAACTAAATCTATTTTATTTGCCAAAAGATGCAATGATCGTATACAAATGTTGAGATGTTAATAAATTGAGCTGTCGTGCCAGTTTTGGTTGAAAATAAAAGCCCATGCACTGAAGAGACCGATTTATCTGCCGACGTTTCGGCTTACACTGTAAGCCATCTGCATGGCATCATGATACTGAATCATGAATATGGGATCCAGGTGACATGACGTCCCCTCTCTCTTTCATGATAGCGCTGATGATGGCCTACAATGTAAGCCAAAATGATGACAGATATGAAAAAGTACATTTCTATGAATTGATTTTTTTTCTTTGGATCAACTTTGACTGAAAAAAAAAACCTCTACTCATAATCTCAACGGTCAAAAACTCTTCATAGAAACAATTTTTGTTCAAATGGAGAGTTTTGGACAACCCCAACAAATTATGTAGTAATAAACAACTTCTACATACTGGGCCTATATATACAGAGTTCTAGGGGATTCGTTCGCGGCTCGATCTCTCAGATAAAACTTGGGAAGTGGACAGTTGAACTGTCAATCGCCTCCTCTGAGACTATACTAGTATATTGATAAAGGGAGCATTTCTTTTCACGTATGCAAGAATCAATATATCTCCTAGCCTAGACCTGCAGCAGAAAGGTCTCAGTTCCTATGGCACTGAGACCTACAGCAGAAAGGTCTCAGTTTCTTTGGCCCATTGGAGGAGAGGAAGAATAGCTTCCTTGTTTGTGTTCATATGTGTTTCACTGAGAGCTACAAAACAATACTTAATATTGGAGACTTTAATTTTATACCTTAGACCTCAGTCAGTAGCATTAAATAAACACACAAACACACACACACGCACGCACATCTCAATACACATAAATATACACATAAACATACAAATTACTCGATTCGAAATTTGATATCTACAAAAAGTGTATTATTTTTTATTTATACGGGGATCTCATACATATTTTTTGATGACCAAAAATAAACTCAAAAGACACAGTAAATCTTATCTTTACAGTCGATCACCCAAATCGTATGGGTATAACATTGAAATAAGACTATTTATATGCTGGACCTTAAATAAATGACAGTTATAAATATTTAATAACTTCAAGTTCACATGGATGACTGGATATGAACTCGGTATATATTAAATAAGGTATCAGAATTAAATGATGTAGAATCACAAAAAGATAACTTTATTAAACTTATGTGAAGTTATGAAATAAAAGCAAAGTGAAAACAATAAAGGCAGAGAATATTTTGCGTCAGTGTATCGGAAGACGGCATGGTCTCTTCTTTAGCAGATATCGCTGTCTGGTTTATTTCGCTGTCTCGTTAGCGGTGTCAAGTTTCACTCCGACTATGTTATTTAATGAAGTTTGTATGCCAAGGACGGAACCTCACTTCTTCTCTTATCTCTTCAGTTTCTCTCCTTCCTCTTTTCCCCTCACTTCATTCCTACTACTGTCTTGTTCGTCTCTTACAGTATTTTCTTAATGACGTCCTCTGTCATGTCTCTCTCTCTTTCTCTCTCTTTAAACCAACTTTATTGTTATCTTTTATCATGCTTATGCCATGTTTCTTACATCTTGCTTTATGCCTCGTTCCCTCTTCCTCTTTCTCTTTCTTCCTCGTTCTCTCAATATTTATTTTTTGGTTGATTTTTTCAGGAACCTATATAGATCACTTTCAATTATGTATTTCTCTAGACTTTGTTGTCCTCTCTCACCCACTCTCTCTCTCCATCTCTCTCTCTCTCTAGAGAGAGAGGGAGAGAGAGAGGGAGAGAGGACAAGAAGGGCTAGAGAAATACATAATTGAAAGAGATCTATATAGGTTCCTGAAAAATCGACCAAAATAAAAACCCAGCTTTATTGATTTCACGCTGAGGCCTCTTTCCTTACTTCTTGCTTTACGCCTCGTCTCTCTTCCTCCTTCGCTCTCTCATATTTTATTTTTGGTTGATTTTTTCTAAAATTTATATAGATCTCTTTCAATAATCTATTTCTCTAGCCCTTGCAGTCTTCACTCTCTTATCTATAATTATCATTTTCCTTTCATGACTTTCTTCTTTCTACTTTTTTAGTCCTCCCCAACATATACGGATTTATCCATATTCTCTATTATTTTGTCCCTTATATCTTCATATCTGACACTGTAAATGGGGTTAAATATATACACCTAGCAATAAGTCCAATTTTTAAAACTAAATATTGCATTATATATAAATATGGGAAATAAATTGCATTAAATAACCTAGCCGATGTAAAACTTGACATCGCTAAGATAAGAAGAAGAAGAGAGTCATTCTTTTTATGCTTCCCTTTATAGTACAATAATACTCCATTCCTTCTTCTTCCTCTCCTTTTTATCTTTGTATTTATCCCTTTCTACCTATCTGTGATTCTTTTTGTCCCTTTCTTTCTCATTCTTACAATATTGTTCTTTAGGTGACACTTTCCTTCAATTATGTTCCTTTTCACCTCTCGTTCCCTTACCCTCTCACTCTCTCTCTCTCTTTCTCTCTCTCTCTCTCTCCCTCTCTCGCTCTCTTTCTCTCTCTCTCTCTCTCTCTCTCTCTCTCTCTCTCTCCCTAACCCAGCTTAATTGATTTATTTTAGGACGTTTTTCAAGCTGTTTCCTTGTTCCTTACTTCTTGCTTTACGGCTCGTCTCCTCTTTCTATCTCTCTTCTTCCTTCGCTCTCTCAGTTTTTATTTTTTGGTTGATTCTTTCTAGAACTTATATAGATTTCTTTTAATTATCTATTTCTCTTTCTCTTTCTCTCTCTCTCTCACATCATTCTAATTTCACTCTCTCTCTCTCTATTTTACTCTACACTCTTTACAGATATCTCTGCATTCTCAATTTATCTGGCCCTTCTTCTTTTTTTAACACCCTCCTCTCCTAATTTATCTTACCCTTTGAAATTTTCTCAAAACCTCTGGATAAATTTCTAAAGCTTGAATCGAACAACAATGTAGGGACTGAGAACAATATCATAAATCGTCAATGATACGGACAAAATGAATGGATTGTAAAAAACGATAATGAACAAAACATATTGTTTAATGCCAAAAAATCTACGCGTAACTTGATGTATGTAATTTACTTTCTTGTACTGTTTTCCTGTTTAATTACATTTGAATACATTTGCAATTTTGTTGCAATAAAAAAGTGACTCAAGATCAGAATTTATTATTTTTCCAGTCGTGACGATAGTGTGCAACTAAAATCGAAACTTTTGAATCAATGAATAAATTTTCGTTAATTTTTTCACAGGAGACTTTTTTTTCTAAAGTCCATTCTAACCGAATCCAATTAAAGATGCCCTCTTTTATTATTAGCGTTACAAAACAAATTTGAAGAACGTACAGGTACAAGATATAATCTTCTAGCTTTTACTTTCAACGCTAAACTGCTAATTTTATGGTTATTTTGAGTAACTTTCTTGCTTTTATGTTATTTATCATCCCTAAAGAAAAATCAATAATTAGAAAGACATTCAATTTAATAGTAATACTAGTTATAAAAGCTGCTCTCTCCTCTTTTCCGATTAGATTTTTTTTTTTTCCACAATCTCTGAGATAAATTCATTAATTGCTGAAATCAGATGAAGGATATAGGGATTAAAGGAAGACCAAATTGAAAACTCGTTACTGCTCTTCCTTTTTGTTGAATTTTTTTATTACTTTACTTTCTTTAGATTTATTTTAAATATATATATATATATATATATACATACATATATATTCCTGCATGCGCTTAAGCGTTGTTAAGACATAGATGATGTGC
>KZ809288.1:91722-106339 GCA_000696205.2 Oncopeltus fasciatus | reverse complement strand
AGAGAGAGAGAGAGAGAGAGAGAGAGAGAGAGAGAGAGAGAGAGAGAGAGAGAGAGATATAGAGAGGGAGAGAGAGACAGAGAGAGGGAGGGAGAGAGAGAGAGAGAGAGGGAGGGAGAGAGAGAGAAAACTTTATCGTCCCGATACGCTTTTCGTAGTCCTCCTTCGAAGTTGTCCACCCGTGGCGACTCACCCTCGGAGAAAGGCCATTGCTCCTAAAGTCCCAAACTTTAACCATGAATCTCCTTTTTGTAAATATCCTGTATTCTTCTCTTCCAGGATAAACTTTCCGAATGTTTCTTTCGTATTTAAAAGTTATTAAGAGAGCTTTCTCGCCAGCACTTTCACTTCATTCTCTACAATTTACGTTCATGTTTTAATATTGACGTAGAGCTCATTAATTCTATTTTCTTGATACTCTTGGACTATTAAGTTCATTTAGCACTGCCCTGTTGGCACTGTCCTTGTTTACGCATTACATCCCTTGCTTGTATTTTATTTTCAAATGTCAAAAGTCTCGCTCCATGAGATAGTAAGTTTTTACATGCCTTTTATGTAATTTGCTGAATGTGTTGCTCACATTCAGTTACAAAAGTAAGGATTCTAAAAATAATCATAACTAAAAATTCCCAATTCTCGAGTTCAATTGTTAATTTTAATCATTGTTAATTGTCCGATTTTAAACATAATATATTTTTGCACACTTACCCTCATGGAGCTGTCAGATTTTTAGCAAATTATTCTACAAGTATTAAAACGTAACTCCAAAAAAATGTTCTTTTAAACGCTATCTGTTAAAAATTACGATTATCATATTTCTAATTGGACAGAGAAAAAAAAATAATAAAGTCCGCCACGCATAAGTATCGTTGTTAAGATATATTTGTGAATGGACTATCTGAATCCTGAATTTCTGAAGAACATAGTCATTTTTTTTCTTGCATTTAAATGACAAAATGTATTAAAATAAAATGATTTTAGAATTAGGGTAAATGCAAAATCCTAATTGTTAAATTTTTCTGTGAATTTCTTAAATATTTTCTTTAGTTATTAGCAAAGCTAAGATGAATTTTTTTAAATTCAAACTAAATGTGCACCAATTGTTATGCAATTTCTTTATCACTTCCTCTTGACATTTTAGGTATTCTCTACACCTCTTGGCCCCCTCGGCTTTTATTTTTGCATTTACGAGAGTCACGTACAAGTTTATTAGGTAAATAATTTATAATTGTGGCTTACAGGTTGTAAAATTGAAATTTTAAAGTTAGTAGTGGGGAGACCTCAAAGGAATAAGGTTCCTCCACTTCTAAATGTTCTTTATTACTATGGAAACAACTAAAATATTTATTTTGTAATAGTAAAACTGTGCTTAGTTTCAAAATTGTGAATTATATATTACAACTATTCCTTATAACTTGAAGTACATACTTTTATAATTAAGCTGCCAAGGTTACACAAGTATATATATATATATATGTCATTATGATTTAGAGTAGAAGAATGTTTGAAGTATAACAATAGAATCTCTTCTGCATTCCTATCTCTCTCACGAAAGCGTGTGTGTGTGTTTTTTAAGTTTTAAGTATCACATATATAAACGCAATTTTCACAAGCCAAAAAAAAATTATTCTAGCAATTACGTGCATTGAACTAGCGTTTAAAAGAGTGTTCTAACACATAAGGGATTATAGAAATTCAACCATTGAATGTACGAAAACTCTTGAAAACTAAAAGATGAAAACCGCCAACCTCGGTATATTTGTTAAACTGGAACAGGCCTAAATGTTTAACTATTAGAGTAAGTTTAATATATAAACCATAATATACTCTTATTATTCTTGTAGCATTAAGCAAGTATGAACTCAATCTTTTTTATAGCTTTTTTATGGAAAGGTATGCATCAATTTGTTGATGGATTATATACCGAATGAGGAAGGGGGTTGTTTAAAATCAGATGACATTGTCAAGAGGCTCATATCTGGACGTAAAACGTAGACAATGGAGAATTTCTACGACTTCTATTACGTTTTATGTAGAAAACACACATTGAGGAAGATATTTAAAGAAAAATATCTTTGAAATTTGAGTGCCTAACTTCTTCTTCCCCAATATCTAGTTGTAGGTGGTTATTGTCATCTTCAATAACTTTCTGTTTAAAAAACTGAAACTGCTAGCAAAAATAAGGTAATTATTTTTCAGTATTTATGTCCATCTTTAAAGAAACAAGTTAAATATTTTCAGAATTTATGTCCATCTTTTAAGAAATTAGTTAATTATTTATCAGAATTTATGTGCATCTTTAAAGAAACAAGTTAAATATTTTCAGAATTTATGTCCATCTTTTAAGAAATTAGTTAATTATTTTTCAGAAGTTATGTACATCTTTAAAGAAACAAGTTAATTATTTTTAGTGTTTAAGTCCATCTTTAAAGAAACATGGGAAATCAACTAAGTTTGCACTGCTCCTGTTTGTCAGACATGTCAGAAGATAATAATTATAATTTTTTTTAAATTTATGTTTTACAATAAATAAACTAATTTTCTGTCGTATTATCTTCTTTCTGTCGGTCCTACTGCCATTGAGTGGAATGTGTGTCTCGTTCAACCACAAAGCCCTACCCCCAGTTTCTCTCCTCAAGTTTTACCCCTTCACATTCGAGTGACACTCTGTCTCGCTGACATCAAAGACCTCCATTCAGGACGGACCGTCTATGAATGCGTTAAATGTTAGACGCGCCACGCCGGAAAAATACTTTCTCTTTGTACGAATAAAGTTGAATAAAGATTTTGTATTCACATACCTTTAATACGAGTAGCAAAAGGAAAAAAAAAATAGCAGTGATAACTGATATGAGACAGTGATTAACATATTCTATTGAGTCCTCAATGTAAAAAAATATATTGAATTTAATTAAAAATGTTAATGATTTAATTAGCTGTATATAATTTTCTATTTCTATTTATTTATGTATTAGTAAATAAGAGCAGTAGCTTAAGTAGGTTCTATTGTAATTAGTAGATGTAATTATTAGTGATAATAATTTACTTTAATATATCTAATTGTTCTTAATTGTATTACTAATTGTAATCACAATTGTAACAATTTCTAAGTCGTCTTATGATATCTACAAGATTAGCTTTAACTTCCCTATGGAATTAGAAAGGAATAAATGAGAAAAGAATTTGTTGTCATGATATTCATTATAAAAAATATCTCATTAACAAATATAAAATATATTTGTATTCTCCTTCCAATATTCTTTAAATATTGTATATTGGAAGATCCAGGGATCTTAAAATAGACTCATAAAATACACAGCACTTTGGTCTGGATGCGCCATAAGCACCTCATTGACCGATGTAGTCAAGAAGTAGGTGCTTTTCACAACCCACCAGCCTAAAGAGAGAACTAAAGCATTATTTCAACTTCCTTTGCTTGGAATTTCAATGAGAATTGACTGTATATTGTACGACTTTGTGACTAGGAGTCAAAAACTATTTGTTTCATTCATTGACTGATTTTTCAGAAATATATCAGAGAATGCATAGGAGTAATCTTTCAAAAAAAGACGAAAGAAAAAAAAGTTCCTAAAAGTAGATGATTAAATGATTAATATTTTACTTTAGTTCATAAGCATATGGATATTTAATTATTATGAAAAACGTATTGCTTAATCTTATCTGAATAAATATGCAGCTCACGCAGATGATTAAGCACTACTTTGCGTGCTTTGTAGAGTGCATGAGGTGAAGTTTCTCAGTGCTTATGCATTCCTTCAACTTTCGATTGGGGGCCGAATTGCCAGTTTTTATTCCCACTCATCGCGTGCTTTCAATTTTATTAAGGTCTATTCAAAGTCTGCATATTGGATTCGTTTCCATTTGTTCGGAAGCAAGATATTAATTAATTATTTAACTACTAAGACGTTTCAAGCTCCATTTAGAATAACGGAAAAATAAAAATTACAGGTTGGCTCAAGAAATAGCTATACCATCTATTGGAATAAGACTAATTAATAAAATATATTTATAACAATAAATTATTAATCGAATTAACTAATTTAATAGTAATATAATGAATTATACTAAAATAGAGTATATCTTAAACGGCTTAAATAGCTAAAAAAAGAAAAGAAAATTAAACAAACTCTCATAACCGCATTATTACTCACCAATTTATATATTTCCAGCTTGAATTACGTATTCGTGTACGTATAAAACATGAAAATGTAACTATTTTACTAGTTATTTGTATCTTACCACTTAAGTAGGTTGTTAGAAAAAAAAAATTTAATGAATATTATCAATTATTCAAGGATATAACTGTTGAAGGCAAATATTCAGTCATTTTGTAAGTTTTTACTCTGTATTCGAAATTAAGATGGCCTCATTAGGCCATTTTAGATTAAGCCCACTTTAAGGATGTAATTTTTTTTGTACGGAATCAAAATTGGCACATAATAGGAAACTGGTTATTGATATTATATTAATGAATTATTAGAATTATAGCTTTATGAATTGGAGTTAACCTACAACGCGAATAAACTTGATTGAAAATATTTCTAAGCTGTGTCAAACTTTTTCATTAGTATCTTTAATTTGTGTATAACTTTAATATAGTTAATAATCCAACATAAAACATATAATTTGTTTGCTTAGAAGTGAGGGTTTTACTGCAACTGAAAATGTTTCTAAGAAAATTTTAATTAGCAGTTAAAACTGATGAAACTCAATCTAGTCTATTATTCGATGTTATTGCAAAGATTTACACGTAATATTAAATATAATAATACATTT
Organism: Oncopeltus fasciatus; assembly: GCA_000696205.2. NCBI lineage: Eukaryota > Metazoa > Arthropoda > Insecta > Hemiptera > Lygaeidae > Oncopeltus > Oncopeltus fasciatus. The sequence goes on along the minus strand of KZ809288.1, from coordinate 101,542 downwards.
ATTTGATAACTGTAAAATTTTAATATTGAAATTTTGGGAAGTCCACATGTNCACTCATCGAGTGCTTTCAATTTTATTAAGGTCTATTCAAAGTCTGCATATTGGATTCGTTTCCATTTGTTCGGAAGCAAGATATTAATTAATTATTTAACTACTAAGACGTTTCAAGCTCCATTTAGAATAACGGAAAAATAAAAATTACAGGTTGGCTCAAGAAATAGCAATACCATCTATTGGAATAACACCAATTAATAAAATATATTTATATCAATAAATTATTAATCGAATTAACTAATTTAATAATAACAATATAATGAATTTTACAAAATAAAAAGGAAATGAAACACAGTCTAACAAACCCTCATAACCACATTATGACTCTCCCATTAATACATATCCATCTCGAATTACGAATTCATGTACGTATAAAACATGAAAATGCAACTATTTACTTACTTACCACTCCAGAAGGTTGTTAGAAAAAAAATTTAATAAATATTACTATTATATAGCGCTAATGACCATCAGCCGTTGATGCGCGATAAATATTTAAAAAAAAATCATTACATATTCAAGGATATAACTGTTGAAAGTGAATTTCCAGTCATTTTTTTAGTTTTTACTCTGTATTCGAAATTAAGAAGGCCTCATTAGGCCATTTTAGATTAGGCCTTTTTTAAGGATGTAGTTTTTTTTTGTACGGAATCAAAATAGGCATATAATAGGAAACTGATTATTGATATTATGATAGAGAATTATCAGAATTATAACTTTATGAATTGGAGTTAACCTACAACGCGAATAAACTTGATTGAAAATATTTCTAAGCTGCGTCAAACTTTTTCATTAGTATCTTTAATTTGTGTATAACTTTAATATAGTTAATATTCCAACATAAAATATATTATTCGTTTGATTAGAAGTGAGGGTTTTACTGCAACTGAAAATGTTTCTAAGAAAATTTTAATTAGCTGTTAAAACTGATGAAACTCAATCTATTCTATTATTCGATGTTATTGCAAAGTTTTACACGTAATATTAAATATAATAATACATTTATTTGATAACTGTAAAATTTTAATATTGAAATTTTGGGAAGTCCACATGTAAACATTCAATGGTTGATAGTTAGTTGGCCGTCTCGAATATCATGTGAGAATGGTCGGGGTTTCGGCCAGGAAGAAAAAATATACACCAAAATTTGGAGTAATATTTTTATTTGTGCCAACGTTTCTTCCTGGCCGAAACCCCGACCATTCTCACATAAACATTCAATAAAGAAGTTGCTTAACCAACACATTTCTAGCGTGCAGACATTTTGTTTTGAAGTGTACGTATCACTGTGAACTTATAAAAAGAAATGGCAAAACTTTGCTTTCAAGAATTAATACTTATGCACGAAGCTGAGAAATGTCTTCCTCTGAAATTCCCTTCTTTATGTTATAATTTGCTTTAAAATCACCTTGAAATATATTATAATGATGGTAATTACAAATATAAAGTACTAACCTTTAATGATAATATCTTAACAATACATAAATATTTATGTTTTTCCTTCTACTGCCCCACCGTATTTTTGTTAGTTTAATTAAGTGGTTTGGATGTGGGGGTCAATTATCCCCTTCTACCAGCAAAGTGAAATTTAATTTATTTATTTAAAGTATTTGTTTGTTTGAATATTCTATACAATCAAAATTTCAAAGTGTTATATTAAAGGAATGTAATAAATATAGATTTCAATTTTTTTTTATATTGTAATATACTATGACTAAAGCAATTTTAAATATAAAATTGGCTCAGAAACTATACAGCTGTAAAACTAATCAAATGTTTATTTTTATATTACATTTTATGCAAATTTAATGGATTGTGGGACCTGCAGAGCGTTACAAAACTAGTGGTTCACTAATTAGTAGAGATTTTTTGTGTATATTTTTTTTAAATTGTACCTTTTTAGGCCAACCTTTACCGAATTTTCAACTAATAATCTCTGAGGTCAAAAACTCTCTATTTGAACTTAGTGTTTTACTAAGTTTGCAGATTTTAGGAATGAGTTATGGAGACCTTAAAAACAAAACAAAAAAAAATTCGAGTTATTAAATTGTTTAAACAAAATTACATCAATATGGTAGACCAATAGACACATTCATCCACCCATAGGCGTCGAAACTGAGTTAAGGGACCTAAAGACAAAGATTACTTGAAAACTCGAATTAAAAACTCTTTTTAAAAGATTTTCTTAAAAATGCGATTGAACATAGATGTTACTTATATCCATGAAAATCAACAAAGGGAATAGAACAAAAAATCTAAAGCTGAGACTATTTATTTTATTTTTTTTATTCCCTTGCGTTTATTGTTTAAAATTTATATGAGTTTAAATACTTCAATACAATTTTTTTTTAAATAAATTAAAAAATAAATAACAAGAGTCGATAAATAGCTTGACAATGTCAGCTCCTTCCAGAATAAGACGATATATTCGTCTTTCTCGGAGGCTTAGACTCTCGGTGCTGGGAATTTAATAAGTTATATGGCTAGTCTTGGTGGTTTAATGACTAGCATAGCAGGAGACCTTTGCCCGAATAGCAGGAGATCCAGGTTGGAATCCTGGCTGAGACAGTTTAGATTTTTTATTCTATCCCCTTCCATTTATTGTTCAAAATTAATGTACCGCACAAAAAAAAAAAAAAATATTATTTTTCTTGTGGTATTTAATCCACGTTACTGGTGGCGTAAATGGTAACGTACCGGCCCGGAAAGCAGAAGATCCAGGTTCGAGTCTTGTCTGGGACAGTTAGATTTTTATTATGTTCCCTTGCATTAAAAATTGTCAACAAAAAAATTTAACAAAGGTTTTCGTTTATTTATAGCATTTATCTTTCACAAAATATATTGTTCAAGCTCTTATAATAGTAATTTAAAAAAAGCTGACATAGGGATGAAAATCTAAGTTGGTTATTATAAAAAGGTTATACTGTGAAAAGACAGTTATCCTTATTAAGGAGCTCTATGACAATTGTTGGTACTTTATTTATTATGCTCTCGATGAATTTTCTCAGAGAAACTCCTAGAGGAAATTTGTAAAAGCATCAAGTTGAAATAATGATTTGCTCGTGGAATGGGAATGTTGTTCACTCCGCGAAAGTTGGATGCCTTAGTTGGGGGAGCTCGTTACCAGATTGCGCTGTCTAACTAGAACTCCCCCGAGAGTGGCTGGGATTTCTGTTAGCACTGTCTATTTCCAAGGTGAACCCCAGCTTGAGGTGTAGGTAGATCTCCGCTGGAATAATTAATTAACAGCTGGAATTTCACTCAGCAAAGACATTCTAACAAAGCTAGTGATGTATGACTGTAGTTTTCCCACTACCGTATGGTCACACAGTATTCCATATGCCAATGATAACATATCACTTTCCTAAATCCAAGTATGGACTATACGGACCTGATATTGGGGTAGTAAGGGACTAAGTGATATTATATTAGGTTAATAATCTAAAAGGTTATTTTCACTACCAATGAATGTAGAACTATCATACCTTCTATTATCCGTCTTCATTGGTTTCGTTGAACTCAGACAGTGACAGTGAACACATGTATTCGGCCACGAGGATGGACAATCTCCGAAGTCGCTCGCCAACAGAAGATGGTTTGCAGAAACCAATGAAGACGGATAATAGAAGGTATGATAGTTTTATATTAGGTTCTTCGGGAGTTTGCGACAGGTTTGAAACCAATTGCAAATCTTTGCTTTCATAGTAAATCATTGAAGTCGTAGAATGTAACATTTATTTGCGTTTCCTGAATGCACTCTAATTAACAGGTTTATACATTTTACTAGTAATTACAATTTATATTTTTAAACCAATTTATCCAACTTTCAAAAATTTAAAAATGATTTTTGTTGGGGTTCGGTCAAGGTAGATAAAAAAATACAAATTAAAAAAAAATGTATTTAAAAAAAATTAACAGTCAACGTTTCGGCTTACTTTGTAAGCCATCTTCAGGGCTATCATAAAGACGAGAGGGGACGTCTCGTCTCTAGGTTCAAATTTTCATGACTGTCATTTATAATGTTGGATATCATTGTTTTTGTATTCCATTAAAAATTGAGGCATTGGAATAGAAAATAATGCAAATATAATCGTGCATATTATTCTAACTTAAAGGTGAAGACTGGAAATTTTTGTTTCGAAAGAAAAGCTTTAATGATGTCCAATGTTGTTTAAGAAAAAAAAAATCATTTCAAAGATAGGATTTTAAGATGATATAAAATAAATCTCAGGGCCTATTAATATTTCACTCCTAAGAAGGAATTATATCATATTTATTAGAATATTATTTCTTCGGCATATAAATTACTTCAAGTTAGTTTGAGAATAAATACATGTAGGAACATAAAAATATTGATGAGAACTAACAATTTTACGAAAGAACTGTGCAAGAACATATGAATATTGGATTATTTTTAGTAATACTTGAAACAAATTCAATTAAACTCTTCCATTAATAACTTCAAAACTTTTTTGTAACTATGTAATTAAGTAATAAATTAGAGTTCTCCAATCGCATGAGGGCATTTTTAAAAATAAATTTCATCATACTTGTAGTCAAATTAATTTTTATGATTCTGAGAGTAAAAATGCTACATATGGAGGATTAAAAGGGGTGAAAAGTTAAAATACATACATTCATGAATTGCAATACTCAGGAATTCGCAATTCACAACGTTAATAATGAAAAGTTATCCTTATTGAAAATATTGGTATTCTTTTAGCTACCCCTAATTCCTAGACTGATTTCAAGCATTAACAGTTTTACAAAAATAAGCAAAAAGAAGAAGTGGAAAAATTAATCATTCTTTATAATTAGTATTATGATGAAGTTAAATTATTATATTAATATTTAAGAATCTTACTAACATGTACGCTAATTAGCTTGTCTTATTTAGGTTATCGTAAAGGAGCACAAATATTTTATAGAAAGTCATGTTTTAAAAAATAATTGAGTAGAAAAATTATTTTTTCTAGCTCTAATGGGTCATAGACTGAAGGATATAGCCTTTTATTTTTCTTTACAGAAAACATTTCTTACTATTGACAGGTGATATAACGATTTTTTAAAAATCAGAACATGATATTTAAACGCAATGAAGTCATTTTTTCGGGTGGTAGAATAAGAAAACGTTGTAATCATTATGTGGTGTATGAAGATTACAGAGCTTAATGATAACTCGTGCCTTGGGAACAACCCCTCTACAGTGGATGGGCTGTTAAACTTTCTTAAAAAAAGCAGGTATAGCCCGGAAAATCTAAATTAAAGAATGAGATATTCTTATTTTAGGAGAAAGCTTTAAATATAAAAAAATCCATTAATTTAGGTTGTTACAGTGGTCGAAATAATCCTCATTCCTGTATTTTATTAACTGATTTATAGTGGACATATTAGGGGGTGTTTATAGGGCGTAATAACATAGAAGTTGGTTGCCCTTAAATCTACTACTAATACTACTACTACTACTACTACTATTACAGAGCTTATGTAACTCATTTTCTTTATATTATTATATTTGTATGTAAAATCAATAGAGTATATCGTATAGAATCTAACGTTAAAAAATATTTTGTGAGCAAATGTACTTCAGTCCGTTGTAAAGGAGGCATTTTTTGATTAGTGAAAATAATAACTCTCGGTTATATCTCTGAAAGAATATGTTATACCTGGTTTGAGTTGGGGTCCTGCATAAGATGTGACATTCACATACATATATCCTCCCACACACATACATTTCCTGTTTATTATTTTATGGTGTATACAGTGTGTGTGAATGGCTGTATCTTGGAGTAGGTATAAATGGCTGGGAAGTGCTACTGGTGGAAGGGGCACATAAAAAATGCGGCTAGGTCATTCTTCGCGTCCCGGTCTTGAGGGAGTTCTGGGAGCATTCGACTTGATGTATGAAGTACCCTCTCTCCTCCAGCCTTATACTGCTCCGGGTTTTCCCTCTCACAATACCCACCCCCGCTGGACGGGGGCTTGCCGAATCCCCTGAACGGCAAAATGTGCTACTGTGCTGAAGGGCAGGAATGCAAGCACAATATCACTGGGTAAAACAGAAAATTTTGTTTGAGTTAAAAATGGGACAAGGTCGAGTGGCTGACTGATTTTATCTTAACAAATCCGTTACTGTAGAATATAGTAAACTTTTACAATTAATAGAGTAAGATATAATTAACAAGAGAATATTAAACATTTCAATATATGTTCTACCAGGTATGCAAGTTTAAAATGTCGTTTTAATTCCAATAGAATGCGCTCTTAGCCTATTGAAGGATTTGCTTATCTCTAAACGCTATTTTGTTTGTTAGTCATTTGTTTACAAAAGTCAGTTGTTTTTAAGTCGTTTACGTGGACGTATCATACCTTTCTTTGGTGTTAAAAATGTCTAATTTTAAGCCAAATAAAGAGCATTTGCGGCATGTCATGATTTTCTTATTTAATCAAAAGAAAAAGGCATCTGAATGTCATCGAATTTTTGTTGAGACTTATGGCGATCTTGCTCCAACCGTCAAGACATGTGAACGTTGGTTTCAACGTTTCAAACGTGGTGATTTTGATGTTACTGATCAAAAACGAGAAAATCGACCAAATCGACTACGAGCTTCTCAAGCCCGGCGAAACAGTCAATACCGAGCGCTACCGACAACAAATGATCAATTTGAGTCACGCATTGATCGAAAAACGCCCAGAATGGGCTCACAGGCACGCCAAAGTCATTCTTCAGCATGATAACGCTCCTGCACATTCAGCCAGATTGACTAAGGAAACGATTTCTTCGCTTGGTTGGGAACTCCTACCCCACCCGCCGTATTCACCTGACCTGGCGCCTTCTGATTATCACCTCTTCTCATCGATGGGACACTCATTGGCGGAGCAACACTTCAACAATTTCGAAAACGTACGAAAATGGCTCGATGAATGGATTTCAAATAAAGATGAAGCATTCTTTTGGAATGGTATCCATATATTGCCCGAGAGATGGACAAAATGTGTAGAAAGCGAGGGCCAGTACTTTGAATAAAATATATTATCTTTTTTTTTAAATTACTGTGTATATATTTTAAGAAATAAACGACATTTTAAACTTGCATACCTGGTATATTCTATTTTAATTTTTTTTTTCACATTGTAGCTTACTATTGATCTGAAAATCTCAAATATAAAATACAAATCTCTACTTTTCGAAACTAGCAAATAATTTATCTATTCTGCTTAAATTGCCATCCAAAATACCACTCTCTTATTTTAATTGCTTTTTCCATTTAACTGATTATGCGTAGATTGAATTAAATGTATTTTGTAATCCAATACAATACGTTACAAAATAAATTTTCATAGCTATATATACTTTTATTTAAATTTTTAAAAATATTGCTGCGAAGTAATCTATATTACATTCTCTGAAGTCCCGTATCTCCTAATCCGATTTTGTAAATTGAGAAAAGAGAATACTTCTATTGCCCAAAAGTGGGTTTTTGAATTCCATTATGACCTGATAGGTGATCTCACATCCTAGATGTTTCAAAAATATCAGTGACACACCAATTAGGCAAAAGTGGAAATAATTTTTTTACATCGGTAGTTATTTATAGTTTTGATTTTAGGCTCCACACAGGTTGCCTACTAGAATCCAAAAATGATATTCTATATTTATATATATNTGTGAAATGTAAAATCAATCATTAATTTATTTTCTAATAAATTTCAAAGAAAAATCGTTTAAGTTTTATTTTTAATATTAACAAAGAAAGTTTAAAGAAAAAGGACTGACAGTAATGAACAATTCGAAGGATTTTTGGCTGGATAGAATTGCATATATTCATAGAGATTCTCATCAGAACATTCAGTTAATGATTATATACATGATTTTTCTGATTTTTATTGAATTTCATTAATTATCACGAGTGCCATAGAAATACCATAATTATTCGTTTTATTTAAAAAATTTACTTAGGAATAAAATTTAGAGATTGTATACTCTCACATCTTGTACAAGAAATGTTCATGAGTAACCTAAGGCTTTCAAGTAAGTGGATGTTGCTGTGAATTATTTCTGTGCCATGTTGGATTCTCGACAGGTGATTGGCAGGTATTGAGGGCTTACAACGCAAACCTGGGTTTTTACTGCCTCTTCCTTCAGTCGACCTTGTATTTTTCTATGTGAAACAACAAAACTTTATATCTTTATATTTGATTTTATTGTAATTTAACTTTAGAGGAACTACAAAGTAATGTTATAAATTTTTTTTGTGGTATTTAATCCCACGTCAATTTAAACAATTGTCAGTGCAAGGGAACAGAATAAAAAAATCTAACTGCCCCAGCCAGGACACGAACCTGGATCTCCTGCTTTTTGGGCAGATGCGTAGGTATCCGAATATATCGTCTTATGCTCGGAGGAGCTGACATTGTCAAGCTGTTTAAATGACTCTCATCATTTACTTTTATATTTTAATTTTATGAATTTTTTTGTGGTATTTAATCCCACGTAAATCTTAACAATTTTTTGTGCAAAGGAACAGAATAAAAAATCTAACTGTTTAAAATAAGTCTGATAAGTAATTTAAAATATTTTATTTAATCTAATTTTTTGTGGTATTTAATCTGTTCTCTTGCTCNACAGGTTCGAGTCCTGGCTGGGATAGTTAGATTTTATTCTGTTCCCTTGCAATAAAAATTGCTACAAAGTAATGGTTTATCTAACCATTCAGTGTATTTGTAACGATTTGAAAAAGTAAAAGAAGTTAATGCGATTTATTTTCTTTTTGCTGTATTTAGCATAACTTGTCTTTTAAATAAATAATTTATATTGTGTGGTTGCAGAATTAACCAGTTTTGGATCCAAGAGTGCTAAAAGTTTTAAAGATATTGACAGATTTGTCTAACGTCATACATTCGATTTTTTTTCTTGACAAACATGGGGGAATAATATTTATTTTTCTCAAGTAAGATGGTGCCACATGGCAATTATGTATTTTTCAACTCTGAATACACGATGTGATTTTTTTTGTTTTTTAAATAAATAAATAATGCTGGTTACATCTGTTAAGGTTTATTTTATGGATTACTTAGTAATCCACGAAAAAAAAATACTTACACATCTAATATATATCCTCTTGATTTAAATAAATTTCAAAAACCTACTATTATTAAGCTACCAGTTAGAAAAGAGTCATGAATATTGGATAAGAGGCTTAAATATGTGTAAAAACATTTAAAATATAGGATATTTGCACTCTTGGCATTGAAAAAAAAATTGCTGAAATTGGCGAATTGTTTTTCATCTGAATCGTCGTATTTTTATGAAAAGAAAGTCCTTATTTTTTAATAATTTTAAAGAAGACTATTTAATTTTTTAAATTTTACATTAAATAATGTTAGCATACTATGCATATTAAATTATATCAATATATTATACAGTGTTTGCTTTAATTTATTTAGGATTCTATTTATCTCGAAAAATAAAAAATCATATTTCGATGGAGGGCGAGTGATATGTCTCCCTAAAACTTTGAGGTTGTTTTTGAGATTTTTATTCTTGAGCTATAGCATATTAGATTTTTTTAAAAAATCTCTACTTTTCGAAACTAGCAAATAATTTATCTATTCTGCTTAAATTGCCATCCAAAATACCACTCTCTTATTTTAATTGCTTTTTCCATTTAACTGATTATGCGTAGATTGAATTAAATGTATTTTGTAATCCAATACAATACGTTACAAAATAAATTTTCATAGCTATATATACTTTTATTTAAAT
>KZ809287.1:69033-87351 GCA_000696205.2 Oncopeltus fasciatus | reverse complement strand
TTAAAAAAAAATAAATAAATAAATAAAATCTTCAACACTCGAAGTCCACATAATTCCCCATAGCTATATATTTTTCCCACCATGTTATACATTAGGGAAAATGATATATGGGCCATTGGCTTCTCTTTCCCTTCTTCTGAAGAAGGCTCTATAATTCTAAAAATCTCTACTATTTGATATTCTATTAAATTTTTTATATATATTTTATAGGTAATCAGTTTATTTTACTTTAAATACATTTCCACCAGACTGAAAGTTGCCCAAGCACTCCAGTTTTGGTGACATGGCCGGTTAGGCTTCTTCTAATGGGCTTCATGAATGCTTTCTAGTTCTAGACTTTCAAACCCTTTTCTTTGAGTCTACTTCTTATGGTCTGAACTGAAATACCTACGATAATACCTATGAACGGAAGACATATTGGTTTCATCTCTTCAGCCTATAGCAATATTTTTTTGCAATTCTCAACAATGTGATAAAAATTTGCACACATAGCCCTGTTACTTTCTTCTATCCTTCTTATAAAGAAAAGAAAATGTTGTATACATCCTGTGTCAATTAAGAGCATTTGAAACAGCAAACACAAGCATTTCATAGTTTTAGTTTACCTTTCCTATGACAAAAAACTAACTTCATCCATTTAGTCTTACTTAATTATTTTTCCGTTACATTTTAAATGTAAAAAAGTACAAAATTAAATTTTAATTATAAAATTATAAATAAAATGAAGCATTGAATGTTACAAAACAATGCAGAGAGTTTTCATTATCTTTTTGTTTTAGAGTATTAACTAGAAGATAAAAGTCATATATAATCCATGTAAAGGTCCAAGTTGATTGACGCATAAAGTTTTGAAGCAGCAGTATACATTAAATTATTTATAAAAATGAAAAATTTAGTATGGTGCCTAATTATATTTTAGCCAAGATTTGGTTATTATTGGTAGTAATATGGTATATAGTATATATATTGGTAGTAAGATGTTCATTCCAAATTTAAGTTTATATTTTGATACAATTAACAAAAACTGATGCTAATGTTTTATATTTTAAGTGAGGAAGGTACTTTTATTGATGATGATAATACATTCTCTTTTTTGCAACATATATGTTGCAAAAAAAACTCCTTATATTATATAATGATTTTATTTTTATAGACATAATCTAAAAGGAATGTGTATCAGGCCAGATCTCATAATAGTTGTGTGCTATTTTTTATATTGTCATAAAGCTTATCATACCCTCACTTCTTCCATCCTGTTTAAACATTAAAAATTTCTATTCATTTATTACTTCTTATTATTTAAATAATTAAATGTAATAGTAATGACTAATCAATTTAAATTAAATGTCAGTCTGTTATTTCATGAAAATTGGTTGTGTTTTACCAATTCACATACAGTACCTGTAATAAGGAATAGCCCAAGAATATTACCCTTATGATGTTAGGGTNCAAGCATATGCCTGTGTCATATTTAATTTATTCACAAACCTTGGGTGTTTTTGAATTTTGATTTATTTATATAACATTTGCATTTTAAAAATATTTTAATTGGTCAGAGCCTTCCTGTTATGTTTTATTATTATTTTTTAGGAGATAATATTTTATTAAAAAGTAAACAATTATATATGCCGCTAATATAATAACTGTAATTTTTTTTTAAATTTTTCAATGTTTATAATTTGTTAATTCTCTTAATTAATCAATTTAAATTAAATGTCAGTCTGTTATTTCATGAAAATTGGTTGTGATTTACCAATTCACATACAGTACCTGTAATAAGGAATAGCCCAAGAATATTACATCAGTGTGTGTGTTTATATATATTGCTCATAGAATGTAGATTTTTTTTTTTTTTTTTTAAGTAAGGTATTATTTAATTTAATTTGCAGAAGGTATTTTGATATTTGAATGCCCAGCTAAAATATTGATTTATTATCTCCAGTCAAATATATTTGTTGGTGATTTCCTCATAAAATATAGTTAAAACCCCCACAAGAGTACAATACTGCTTACTGGGTACTCTTACAGATTTCACTCACCTGATAGGAATATCATAGCTAAATAGAAGATTGAGGCATGTTTTACCTTTTATTTTATGAAAGAGGTATATTACGCAGTGTTAAGCTTTTTATTTTTATTTTTTTCTTAAGTGAGGGATTTAAGATATGACATATAATTTATCCTAGTTTGTCTAATAAAAGGATGTTTTTCTTGTATTAAGAGAACTAGAGAATAATGAAAATATTAAAAGAACATACAGAAAATATTTTTATGTCTTAATTTAATTATTGCTTTTGTGAAAAATATTCCTCCTTGAAAATGAGATAAGGTTAACTGACTAACTGCACTCTTTCAATCAGCCAAACTATTCTTAATAGTCAATATCAATTTTGTATTCGAGTGGCATGAATAAATTTTAATGAAATGAACTAATAAAAAAGTACAACAAATTTCTGTAAAATAACAATAATAAATTTAGGGATTTATTTATTACTTTTGATGTTGGTATGCCATTCTATCTTCTAAAGAGTGAATTTCATCCGTTTGATTCAATCTGCTCATTTGAAATAAACTTGATCAGTTCACAGCTTTTTCTACAGAAGAATTAAGCAATTTAAGCCATAAAATTGTCCTTGAATGTGGAGCTTAAATAGCACTACAAATTGGTGGTTTAAGCTAAATGATAGCTAATGAGGTTTCTCAACTTACCACAATTTAAGTGTGCCTTGTTATGTGATCATCTCACAAATGCTTTTTTGTTCAATTGAAATTTATTAATGCAGTTGTTACTAATGCTTTTCCTTCAGTGAAGGATAGTACAAAAAAAAAAAAAATTTAAACCAGGGCTCTGATCTCTTTTTTTGAGCCTGTTATTAAATTCTTAATTTCTTGTGTTATACAATTTTATTGGAGGGATATTTCTATTTTAAATTGAATATAATATTAATTGTTATTAGTTGTGCTAGCTTTTGGCTGTTAAAAATGCTTCTTTTGTTGTAATGAGTGTTTTTTCAATTGATGTAAGAGAAGTATTTATTACATAGATTTATTTTTATTACAGCTTGAATTATAAAAATATTTAGCTATTTTTCCATTATAGGTTAATCATTTTATTTTATGGTTCCTTGATTTTTAATCAAAGAAAACTAATATTCAGAAAAAAGTCCATAAATTAATACACTTTTCTTATTTTATACTTAAAATTTCCAAAGATATTAGAGATAAAATAGTATTTAAATAGCATCACGATTTGTAATTGTTATGAAATATATCTTTTATTTATTAATTAGTAAATAAGATTCTGTTTTTCACATGTTATTTACAACTATTAATCATGTTATAGGATTAAGTCTGTAGTATATTTCTTTGTTTTCATTTATAGCTAGTTATTCATTTATTTATATCATATAGCATGTTTTTTTGCTATTGATTTGTTATTGTAGCTTTTGGTAAGTTTTGTCAGGCTAAAGGAAACAAGAATTTCTTTCATGTATACTTTTCTGTGACATTGAGGTTGGAACCAACTAGTTTTCTATCATAGGAATATAATTAAGTCCAACAATGTGTGTCCTTTAATTTTGGAAAACATCTGGTAAAACTATAGATTCTAAAGCCCTGTTTATTTTATGTTTCTTTTGATTGACATCACATTCCTTAAGCAATCAGTATATTTACTGATATTTTCCGAGGTCTCAATAAAAATATTTTGTTATAATCTACATTAAAATATTTTGTTGTATTTATTTTTACATCGATTATATAATTTTTCATTTTTAATAAACTGTCATCTCAGTATAATAGTAAAACATAATAATTATATGTGTAAGGTTTTATATCTATTGTGATATAGGTGCCAAGATAGTGTCAATAACTTTTTTTTTACACTTTTATATTTTATTGTTAAAATTTTAGGGCATGAATCTTGAATATGTTTATATTTTTGGGGACCAGAAATAGATCAAGTCTTTTACCTCAAAAAATTCATGAGCTTCATTACTGCGACATTTCTCTGTTGTTATGGAATTTATTTCATTTTTTAAAGAATATTAACATAAAGAATTATGGTTTATTACAATACTGTTATTAGCTGTCCTTTTGGCTGTTGAATATGCTTTTTGTTCTCATAACAAGTGCTTCTTATATTAATGTAAATAAACATTTGTGCTCTTTGTACAATTGTTTTTATTAGAATTTAATAATAATTATGAAATTATATATTTTCTATTTCTCTAACAGAGATGGTTTGTTTAATAATCAGTGAGTATCTGACAAATATATATCCATCAATTTTATCTACTTATTATCTTTAATCTTTAAATATTATAATTCTCTCAGATTTAGTGAGGTAATCAATAGTTCCCGAAGCTCTCAATGAATCGACTAGTCTTAATTGACATCTTCATTACACCCACAACAAATAAATTTAAGTAAATATTTTTTCAACTAATAATTTTATCATTTTGTACTCAATTTTTTATATCATGATCAGACTAGTTTTTAGTTGATTCAATAAGAATTATTACTATTCCCTGAAAGCCATTTTATTTTATTTAATTGATTAAATTTATGCAACATTTTCAGTTGTTAAATAATGAAAAGATTTGTCTTACATTATAAAAAATGACTTTTTTTTCTTTTTGACAGGCACTTTATAAGCCTTTATTTTATATTTATTTATCCTTATTTTCTATTTGTTAACTTTATAATCTTATAAATAATTATAAGCTTTATCAATGCTCTTTACTAAGTAAAATAAATTCTTGTCCCTAGATAAATACTAAAACAGTAGTTAGTTTGACAATATTTTTATTGGTAAATAAAAACTAAGTAATCAATATTTACTAATTACATTATTTATAAAATTATTGCCTTTGTCTTTTCTTGTCTTATTGAATATTATTTGACATTGATATTGGTTTCTTGAACAAATTAAGGAATAATTTATTTAGCACAAATGCATTCCCAGAATGTATCTCCTTTAAGTATATTGTTTTTTCTTTAATAAAATGTCAAAAAGACATATTTATTCCCTTTTATGACAAATTTATTTCTTCTCACTAATATTTATAGTCACTTAATCAACCATAAGACATATTTTATACAATGGTACTGCAGATGATTAATTAATTATATTCAGCTTAATGATAGTGTTCTAGATCATAATCTTATGTGAATATTCTGAGTACAACTCATCAATATTACAACTTTTAATAAAATTTAAGTGAATGTAAATTTAATTGATTTCCTTTGTGTCAGGATTTTATTTTCAATAAAGCGTATTCTGCCTTACATTTCATTTACTTCTCATTCTATTTACAAGAATGTTTAGTTACTATACTCATTTTGCTCGGAGCTAATTTGTTACCTCTATGAAGGCCTTAATACTGTATTTAATGATAGGCTGCTGCTCAATATTAGATTTTAAATTTAGAATTATATTCCTAATTTATAATTTAATCCAATTTTTTTATTATTGAATAAGTTGTAATTAACGTATGGAGTAACAAATTTTTATTTGATCTATTCATTATTTTTGAGTAACTCGATTGGGGAACTGCTTTCCCTTTTACCTTTGAATACATTATATTGCATAATCTGGTGATATATGTATGTATATGTGTGCGTGTGTAAAAGATTTCAACAGATTTCGCTTAATTACTCTAACTTGCACTTCACCCTGTTGCATATTATTCTAACAAATGATGCTAATAATCAAATAATTGCCTTAGATTCATGCCCTAAGATATGATTCCTAATTGTACAGTTCCCTGATTTTCCCATTCTTTTGGTTATTTGTTGATAATTAATATATTTAAGCTCATAGTTTAGCATTTAAGCTTTATGGTTTTGGTCCCTTATTGTGAAATTTGCTCATTGACTGCTAGCCAATAATATTTTTGCCATATAGGAGTTAGTGGTTTTTTTTTTTGTTTTTGTTTTTCTGTATCTAAATTACTTTGCATACATTTTGTATAACAAATATATGTATAATGTGTATATTACTGAACTCCCATGTATGTACAGGTTACAATAATTACTACATTTTTGGCTTAATAGGTAAGTATTTCATTGTAGAGTATCTTAATTATCTTTGTGTCATTTGGCTCAGGAGAGGCTTTTCCTCTTTGTAAATTTATGTTAAGAGAAGTGATTTGTTGTTGGTACCTGTTAAGTGTTCCAAAATTTCTTGGAAAATATACGTAAATTTGTTTAATAATTATTCAAATAAAATGCACAAATTAATTCTTTTTTTAATGTAAAAATAAATTTATTATTAAGATGTATTGTGAGGATTTAAAATAAGTAGCATTTCGGTGCCTCTTATTTATTTAGTTGTTTTATGATATAGTTTATTGAGATTATATAAATCAGGTTATTGTAGCAATATAAACTGTTCATTTTTTAATTTTTTACTTTTGATTTGTGTTTCAAAATTTTATTATTTTATCCTGAATTATTTTTTTTTATGTACCTAAATCTTGTGAGGCAGTGGCCGGCAAATGCCATGTTACCCATTAACAACACTTTAATATTACGTGTTGTGTTTTATGTCTGTGATAGGTAGAAAAGTAATAAAGAAAAAATGTTTTATTGTATTTAGTTATAAATGTAGTTGTCAAAGTGTTACAAAATCGGACAAAGAATTAATGCTATGTTAAGTAAATTTTATGTAATATATAACATATATACATAGTGTTATTTATACATTCTATATAAATTTTATTAATTGTATATTGTTTGTGTATATGTGTTATATATATANAGCTACCTGACACAACTAACACACAGAAAAACACAGTTGAATACGGACCGTGACAGTGAACGTATGTATTCGGCCAGAAGATGGACAGTGTCGTCCGAAAGCGCTCGCCAACGGGAGAGGATGTACAGAAACCAATGAAGACGGAGAATATAAGGTATGAGAGTTCTATATTCATTGGTGGTAGAAATAACAATAACCCTTTAGATTATTTATCCGATATAACACTTCACTATCTCTCCATTGTAAGTTGTCCTAAACATTTCTAGAGTTTATCCATCCATTGCAATTGTACCTCTGTACATTGTTAGTGTAAATAATTGTATTTATCTAAATAATCTAAAGGGTTACTGTAACTACCAATGAATATAGAACTATCATACCTTTTGTAATCCGTCTTCATTGGTTTTTGCAAACCATCTTCTGTTGGCGAGCATTTTCAGACATTATCCATCCTGGTGGCCGAATAAATGTGTTCACTGTCACTGTCTGAATTTAACTTGAATACAGACAGTGACAGTGAACACATATATTCGGCCATGAGGATGGATAATGTCCGAAAGCGCTCGCCAACAGAAGTTGGTTTGTAGAAACCAATGAAGACAGATTACAAAAGGTATGATAATTGTATTTATAGTTGGCTGTAAATTTCTACCTAGCCGAAAGTATATATAACTGATGCTGTTAGTAGGATCTTGTCTACTCTCTCTGCAGAATAGAGTAGAGTTACTGAGAGTACTGCTCTTAGTCGACGGGAATGTAAGAAGTCCTTCAATATAGGAAGTCCTTCAGCTAGCTCCCCCAGCTCAGAGATGATCTAATAACGGGCAGCAGCTAATCCTTTATACTAGTATTCGTACCACCATAGAGCCTTATGATGTTAGGGTTGAATCCAGCATAAGGATATATTGCATATATGTATATATGTACTTAAGAAAGTCTGTAGATCTTTGCTTAAATAGCACTCCTTGATGAGCTGTCCCCAGAAAAAGTCCCTATATAATACAATTACTGTTCTGCTGTGCCATGCTGCTTGTGATAATATATTCTGCATCATTCATTGAGATCCCTAAACCTTTTAGTCTAATCATGAACGAACTGAGCAATGATCTGATCGTCCTTTTATCTACTATAAGCTTGTGACATCTTCCTAATGTGGATCTGAGTGAAGTTATTTGCATTTGAGTGAAGAGGAAATGTAGTCTATGGCACAAAATTGCCTTTTTGGGAAGATAGCAAAGTATTTGATCATTGATTAAATTGTATTTAGGTGCTTTGCTCTTAGGCAGAGAATATATATAATATATATACACACTCTAAATTAATAAAATAATCCTCTGTGGATAAATATGTGCTTTTGTCCGATTTGATTTATTCCAGTTATGTTAAAGACTATTAAAAAATATATTGCTATATAAAAGTCTGTTTTATTTACTTAACCATGCGTAACATACTATACTTTCCCAGTTGAAGTAGTACTTCAGAAAATTTGTGATCTTATTGGAGAGACTTTGATACATTTATTTAAAACTTAATGAATGTTTATGACCAGTAGGAAACTAAATTTTTGCTTTGCCCAAATTTGTAATATGCTTTTTTCTTCAGTTTTCCTGTATGACTCAAAGCATAAAACCTTTATGTTGGAAAGTAACTTAATTGTTGTGCAGCTATTAAGAGCAATAAAAAATTTAAATTTAGAGCAAAGCATAATAAGTATGTGGAGAGGTTAGTCAGGGATTCGGTCTTTAGATCCTAAGACTGAGTCCCTGACTAACAATCTCCTCTTACAAGCTTGATGGTCAACTAGTTACTTCCAAAGCAATAAAAGTATGTTCCGGAGTTATAGTTTTTTAGAATTACTTAAATGAGTGCAAATTTGGCAGTTCTATTTGATGCAGGTAAATTGGTGTTTTTTTTCTTGATGAGTTCTCATCAGAACCACTTTTAAAACCAAGAATTGGCTAATTAAGTTCACTTATTGAGTGAGATTACTCAAACAGTATTTATACATTTAAGCAGACTGATTTGTTAATGCATGCATGTTTTTGTATTCATGCTTCATAGAGAAGGTTATTCAAGCCACTTGGATGAAACCACTTGTAAAATTTGTTATACAATCCCAAATATTACACTGTCTAGAAGAATAAATATATCTTGTCAATCCTATATCCATCCTGGCTTTTCTATTCCCTTTCAAAAATTACCTCTGACATCTAGTCAGCAATGGGCCAATAAAAAAGTACAATCCTTATTCTTCTTGGTACTCATAAGCCAACTATTTCCTTCCCCTTGACCAATTTAATAACTGCAGTTTTTCTCCTAGTGTTAGTGTTGTTACTTATTTCTTTCTTTCCCCGATTTTCTAAATTTCAGATAAACCCTCTCCTCTACATTACCCAGCCTTGTTTCATGGTTTCAAATATAGGCTAATTACAAATTACAAAGTGGATTTTATTAATCCACTAATACTTTAAAGGTGGAGCTTTGCTTCAATTTTTGGATTTCTAGTTATAAAGTTAAGCTGCCATATTTATTGGTATATGCATTTACTAGGCCATTCAAAAAGCCTAATCGTTTTTATTTGGGAAGATTAAAATAAACAAATAATTACTAATAAATAAATACATTTATTTGTCAAAATATTTTCAGTTACAATCAATAAACTTCTACCAATGTAATAGTAAATCCCAACTTCCTTCTTTAAAAAAAACAGCTGTATTTACATAACAATTGTTCAATATTTGTGCAAAAAGTGTATTTAATTATTGAGAATGAGAAGGGATATGATGATGCATTACCCTGAAAGAGAAGTAAAAATATTAATGAAGAGTGAGTTTTATTTGGGTACACGTGGCTCAAAATGTCTAATGGTGAATATATAAGGTTATATAAAAAGTGGTATAAAAACACCACAACATAAATAGTTTAAGTTAAGAACATTTTAAGTATACATCAAATGACTAGAATAGAGTCCTTAAATTTAAAGGATACATTTCAATTTTGGTTGCACTATCTATATTTACATACAATGAAGAAACATAAATAAGAGGTCAGAACGAATTAAAACTAAAATGGACGGTGCAAATATCTTACAACTAAAAGGAAAATAGATAACTCAATACCGTGTAAAATTGGCATTTTTATTTTAAAATGCTATTCAATAATCTAAGCATGTATGCCACAAAAGATCAGACAAAGAAATAAATAAAGCGAACAAAGAAATAAATAAGGTGTAAAAAAATATATAAAAAATATATCTTAAAACTAAAGGAACCTTCACAAAATATTTTAAGTAACACTCATAATACTTGGGGTTGGGTTGCTGGAACCAAAGTTTGAGCGAAAGTGGGAGACATTATTCATTCCTGAAAAGAAATAATAATAAAATTATGAAATGAAATTCCAAATTAAACATTCACAAATACACACACATACATATATATATATATAACATCTGCTGATATTACCATGCGGTATCAGCAGATGGTGAGATAAAATAAAGTATTCAATAACCTCTAGAATAACTTCTGAAAATAGTAATGTTACCACATACAATTTGTGACTGCATTTTGAACGAACGTTTATAGTTTTGCCCTTCGAAACTAATAAATATCAAGATAAAATATACTATAGCTAATTGAAAGAAGAGTAAGTCATAACTTACAGTTTGCTGTTCAAGCCAGTAGTATGGTGGCCATTGGATGATCGGCCTTTCTTGAGAGTTGCTCTCCTCCTCCTCCTCCCTTGCTATACTTTCCATGAGCCGATCCAAGAGCACACCGGGGGATCGCCTTTTTCGTCCACTGCAACAAAATATTAAAAAATAAGAGGATTTGTAAGAGATTTTCAGCTTGAAAATATATTTTAGTTGAATAAATCTATAAACGCATTTAAAAGTCTTATGCAAATTTCATTTTATACGTTAATGAATAAAAGTCAATGTCGAATAAGTCNAGAGTTTATCCATCCATTGCAATTGTACCTCTGTACATTGTTAGTGTAAATAATTGTATTTATCTAAATAATCTAAAGGGTTACTGTAACTACCAATGAATATAGAACTATCATACCTTTTGTAATCCGTCTTCATTGGTTTTTGCAAACCATCTTCTGTTGGCGAGCATTTTCAGACATTATCCATCCTGGTGGCCGAATAAATGTGTTCACTGTCACTGTCTGAATTTAACTTGAATACAGACAGTGACAGTGAACACATATATTCGGCCATGAGGATGGATAATGTCTGAAAGCGCTCGCCAACAGAAGTTGGTTTGTAGAAACCAATGAAGACAGATTACAAAAGGTATGATAATTGTATTTATAGTTGGCTGTAAATTTCTACCTAGCCGAAAGTATATATAACTGATGCTGTTAGTAGGATCTTGTCTACTCTCTCTGCAGAATAGAGTACAGTTACTGAGAGTACTGCTCTTAGTTGACGGGAATGTAGGAAGTCCTTCAGCTAGCTCCCCCAGCTCAGAGATGATCTAATAACGGGCAGCAGCTAATCCTTTATACTAGTATTCGTACCACCATAGAGCCTTATGATGTTAGGGTTGAATCCAGCATAAAAATATATTGCATATATGTATATATGCACTTAAGAAAGTCTGTAGATCTTTGCTTAAATAGCACTCCTTGATGAGCTGTCCCCAGAAAAAGTCCCTATATAATACAATTACTGTTCTGCTGTGCCATGCTGCTTGTGATAATATATTCTGCATCATTCATTGAGATCCCTAAACCTTTTAGTCTAATCATGAACGAACTGAGCAATGATCTGATCGTCCTTTTATCTACTATAAGCTTGTGACATCTTCCTAATGTGGATCTGAGTGAAGTTATTTGCATTTGAGTGAAGAGGAAATGTAGTCTATGGCACAAAATTGCCTTTTTGGGAAGATAGCAAAGTATTTGATCATTGATTAAATTGTATTTAGGTGCTTTGCTCTTAGGCAGAGAATATATATAATATATATACACACTCTAAATTAATAAAATAATCCTCTGTGGATAAATATGTGCTTTTGTCCGATTTGATTTATTCCAGTTATGTTAAAGACTATTAAAAAATATATTGCTATATAAAAGTCTGTTTTATTTACTTAACCATGCGTAACATACTATACTTTCCCAGTTGAAGTAGTACTTCAGAAAATTTGTGATCTTATTGGAGAGACTTTGATACATTTATTTAAAACTTAATGAATGTTTATGACCAGTAGGAAACTAAATTTTTGCTTTGCCCAAATTTGTAATATGCTTTTTTCTTCAGTTTTCCTGTATGACTCAAAGCATAAAACCTTTATGTTGGAAAGTAACTTAATTGTTGTGCAGCTATTAAGAGCAATAAAAAATTTAAATTTAGAGCAAAGCATAATAAGTATGTGGAGAGGTTAGTCAGGGATTCGGTCTTTAGATCCTAAGACTGAGTCCCTGACTAACAATCTCCTCTTACAAGCTTGATGGTCAACTAGTTACTTCCAAAGCAATAAAAGTATGTTCCGGAGTTATAGTTTTTTAGAATTACTTAAATGAGTGCAAATTTGGCAGTTCTATTTGATGCAGGTAAATTGGTGTTTTTTTTCTTGATGAGTTCTCATCAGAACCACTTTTAAAACCAAGAATTGGCTAATTAAGTTCACTTATTGAGTGAAATTACTCAAACAGTATTTATACATTTAACCAGACTGATTTGTTAATGCATGCATGTTTTTGTATTCATGCTTCATAGAGAAGGTTATTCAAGCCACTTGGATGAAACCACTTGTAAAATTTGTTATACAATCCCAAATATTACACTGTCTAGAAGAATAAATATATCTTGTCAATCCTATATCCATCCTGGCTTTTCTATTCCCTTTCAAAAATTACCTCTGACATCTATTCTTCAATGGGCCAATAAAAAAGTACAATCCTTATTCTTCTTGGTACTCATAAGTTACTGATTTCCTTCCCCTTGACCAATTTAAGAACTGCAGTTTTTCTCCTATGAATATATAAGGTTATACAAAAAGTCCTGTCCTTTTAAAGTTTATGATTTTTATTCTAGAGCCTTTGTTGTTCATTGACTTCAAAACTGGATTTGAAAAACATGCAAATAAATTTTACTCTTTTATGAAAAAAGGGATTCATTTTAATCCAAACCTCTTTAAGCATTCAAACTGACTTGTCGAAAATGATTCTGGTAGAAACTCGTATAAGGTCAGTTTTTTGAGTATAAAAGTGATTGAAGCTGCCCAAAATGTATGCTCCGTTTTTAAGTTGTATTCTAAGATATTATATTTTGATTTATTTTAATTTATATCTATTAGTCTTGATAGATACATAATAAATAATGTTCATTTGTATTTAACATTTAAATTAATTTAACAAAGACAATTAGCAATAAAGATTTTGACAATGGTTAAACTGTCTGCCCAACTACGGCCAAAATTCCTATGAATGATTGCTATACATATGTAATACATAACAACTAGTGAGCTAAAATTAACTACAATACTTGATAATTCAATTTCCCCCTATATTGTACTAAAGCCTAGATTATATTTTTAGTTACCTCAACGTTTCCAAATAAGTAGTAATAATAACTATCATTCAATAACTATAACCATTAAATAACAACTAAATAAATAATGAACAATTACAATTAGTAGTACAATTATTATTACCATTTTACTATATTTATTCAAAATACACTAAAATAAATAATTCAAGTGTACTTTTTAAAAATTACTTATTACAATAATTATTTAATATTTCAAAAATATTTAACTTTTTTAATATTTCAATCACACTTAATATAAATGACTATTTTCATAAGTTAAATTCAGAATCTAGCTGGCCTCTATACTCAAGTAGCAATAAAAACAATTGTAATTACTCTTATCATTGAAAATATTTCAAAGTTCCTGATTATCACAAATCCTCCAGCCAAGATAACGCTCTCTTGCCCTTGACAACACAGTGCATTTCCCCAGGAAATGCATTCTCTTTCTCCTATGTGTTGCACAGTGTACATATTTTTATTTGTTCTTCTCTCCAGGGTACTTCATTTAATGAAATTTTTTCACAACATGCTTTAATAATTAAGGATGCTACATTTACATTATTTTCTTCCAATATAAATTTTGGCATTATTTCCTATTGTAAACCTTTATTAAAGAGGCAAGTGTTGGAAGCTTGTGCTTTCATTTTTTAATTTTTATTTTTCCAATATATTTTCCAGACAACCTTTCTAAATTTCACAATTTTGATGCCAAGATGATCCCTAAATATTTATGTTTATTTTATATACATTAAAAATAATCACAAACTCGTTAGTCTACAAATATTATCTTTATTTTAAACAATGTTTTGACCTTTCAGGTCAAATTCAGATGAAAGTTTTATCATATACATGTCTATTATTATTGTTTACTTATATTAATTTGAAAGTGAAAATATAAAAGTTCTTGACATTGTTGATGAAATTCTTATACTTAGGAAATGAATTCAAAGACAGAATATTTATAATTTTGAAAAAAGAAAAAAACTAGTAAAGGAATCCCAGTTTATCGGCAGGCCTCCTATAACATATAAGAATGGAACTGTAAGGACTTTCACGGTTTGAAATGATTGTTACGTAATAAAACTTTCTTTTTTAAATTTATTTTAATATACACTACTGTATACTCGCATTTTTGGTCTAATTCCCTACAGACCTCAAAACATTTAAGACTCAAAATACATGTTCAACAACTCTGGTAACTTGAAAATTTTTTTCAATTTCCTCGGCATTTATCTAACTTATTCTTTAATTGTTTGATTTGCAGCTTCCTAATGAAGTTGTTATGAATTGTTGCTGTTATAAATTTTGTAGATATTACCTCCTCCAATTCAAAGTTTTAAAACCTATTTCCCACTTGTCAGCCTCTCATATTGAACCAAATTCCATTTAATTTGTATTTTAATGTTGTTGTTTTTTTTTAGTTTTTTTTAAATTTGATTTCTAGTTATTCATAGTTTCAACTTTCTTTGCTTACTCTCTTGTATCTGTCTTCACTTGTTTATTTTTGCCTATGAAAATCATTGAAATCATCATAATTATTTCACATGTACAGATATGTAGCAATTCATAAATTCAAATTAAAATAAATTAAGCTAAATCCAAAATACACCAGAGGTGTGGTCAGCTTACCTGATTTTTTTCATTCAATGAAGTATATTACACTATTGGGGGTGGGTAGTCATAGTGAACATTTGGAATCTTCAGGGCCATTGCAAACGGACAGTTAGTGTCAGGACTGCAGTTTTACAATCATTGAACTACTGTGTCTCTGTTAAAGAAATAGTTATTCATAAAATTGACCATTTGTATAATATTAAAAATTTCCATGACATAAATAAAATGAATGAACATAGACAAACATTTAATTATTATTTTGATATTGGTCAATATCCGATCATTAGGCAATATTTTTTTATTATTAATTATTCAATGAATGAATTTTATATAACTGATAATTTTCTTTAATCCCTGGATCTATAAGCGATAGCTAACTAATCGCTTGAATTGAAGTTTCAGTATTTAGGGAGAAATAAACAAAAAAGCTTTTATTTCTTTCTCATATTACTTTAAATAAATTAACTGCACTTACAAAAGGAGTTGTTTTCACGTCTATTCTGATGCTTAACTTTCCATCTTGACAGCTAGATTTGAAAATGGATTTGGGAAAATATACTTTAAAGAATAAAGGAAGTGCTATATATTTTCACTATATTTTTATTATATTAATTAACAAAAACACCACAACATAAATAGTTTAAGTTAAGAACATTTTAAGTATACATCAAATGACTAGAATAGAGTCCTTAAATTTAAAGGATACATTTCAATTTTGGTTGCACTATCTATATTTACATACAATGAAGAAACATAAATAAGAGGTCAGAACGAATTAAAACTAAAATGGACGGTGCAAATATCTTACAACTAAAAGGAAAATAGATAACTCAATACCGTGTAAAATTGGCATTTTTATTTTAAAAAGCTATTCAATAATCTAAGCATGTATGCCACAAAAGATCAGACAAAGAAATAAATAAAGCGAACAAAGAAATAAATAAGGTGTAAAAAAATATATCTTAAAACTAAAGGAACCTTCACAAAATATTTTAAGTAACACTCAAAATACTTGGGGTTGGGTTGCTGGAACCAAAGTTTGGGCGAAAGTGGGAGACATTATTCATTCCTGAAAAGAAATAATAATAAAATTATGAAATGAAATTCCAAATTAAACATTCACAAATACACACACATACATATATATATATATAACATCTGCTGATATTACCATGCGGTATCAGCAGATGGTGAGATAAAATAAAGTATTCAATAACCTCTAGAATAACTTCTGAAAATAGTAATGTTACCACATACAATTTGTGACTGCATTTTGAACGAACGTTTATAGTTTTGCCCTTCGAAACTAATAAATATCAAGATAAAATATACTCTAGCTAATTGAAAGAAGAGTAAGTGATAACTTACAGTTTGCTGTTCAAGCCAGTAGTATGGTGGCCATTGGATGATCGGCCTTTCTTGAGAGTTGCTCTCCTCCTCCTCCTCCCTTGCTATACTTTCCATGAGCCGATCCAAGAGCACACCGGGGGATCGCCTTTTTCGTCCACTGCAACAAAATATTAAAAAATAAGAGGATTTGTAAGAGATTTTCAGCTTGAAAATATATTTTAGTTGAATAAATCTATAAACGCATTTAAAAGTCTTATGCAAATTTCATTTTATACGTTAATGAATAAAAGTCAATGTCGAATAAGTCGGAGGGAGCAAAAAATATCGTAATCTTCCTTAATAACCGTTTTCGTAAGCATGAGTTAAAATCAGATTTTTTTCGTTAAATAAAAACAAACTTTTATTTAACTAAATAAATATGGAAATCTACATTGCACTTTGGTCACCCTCTAAAAAAACCTTTTTCTGAATCTGATTTCAACGAAAAATGATATCATTCAAGTTTGTATGATAAAACACTTAATATCAAATTTTTTTTTTCCATATTTTTAAAATATGGGAGGGCCAGCATAAAACACGAAATATTTTTAAATATCTTTTCTATTGTGTGTGTGTTTTTTGAAAAAATTGTTATAAATTTCACTCTACTCTTATTTTCTATACTTTTTCCTTTCCATAACGCTAATAATAATGAAAATATTGACATTTTACATTTAGTTATACATTGACCGATAACAGCTAGTAACGAACATAATCAACAGTTTTCAAAAAGTATCTTAAATGTGAAGTTTGGTTTCATTATTTTATAAATTTTGAACGCTGGACCATCTAGACTAATATACACAGTATATTATACTGACCATATTTTCAGCTATAAATGATTGGTAAAAGTCTGTTAAAATATACTTATTTTATTTTAAGCTGTTAACTATAACAAGAAGAAAATTAAGTAAAACACATTTTTAACAATTTTTAGTGCAAGGGAACAGAATAAAAAATCTAACTGTCTGTTAGATCTGTTCCCTTGCACTAAAAATTGTTAAAATTTACGTGGGATTAAATACAATAAAAAAAAAAAAAGAATTATAAAACACATTTTTATGTGACACATATTGTTGTCCTAACTTTACCTACATGTGTTAAATCGAATCTATTAATTAAAGATAGTGAACTAAGTATTTTCATGATACTAACAAATCCAAATAAACTTAATTTCGGAACAATTAATCTAACTATGCGAGGAAAAGCACACGCTTGAATAAAGTTTGCGACCTAATTATTTTAGTATTTTAGATGTATTTGTTGATATAATGAGAGAATTGGAAAATTTGCCAAAATTCATATTCACGGAGTAGTGATCGCTCAGACTTTTCAAATGTCGCTAATAGATAACGCTTTTATGACATATTAAATACAAAGTAGAGTGACGACATAGCGTTTGTTGTTGTGAAAGCAGTTAGCAACATTTCATTGACACTGATTGAGAGCAGGGGCATTGCCGTCAGAAGTAGACGACGCTTAAGTTATTAATATATAAAATAAAATTAAATGTAAAAAAAAAATCAAAAATTGTTTTGAGATGACACTCACCTCTATACAAAATCATAAGTATGGTCTTGAGCAGTACCTATTGCGCTGTGGGAAGCATATAACTCAGTATGGGTGGTACATGGGTGGGTGCAACGAGACGGCATGTATATTATGGGCAAATTAGCGGAATATTGCAGACTGTGCTGTCTATTGTGCCCCTGTCGGGTGTTTACTCTCGCGTAGTGCATAGCCCCTATCCACTACTGGTCTGTCGCCATGCTCCGCTCGAACGTGGCATTTGAAGAAACATTCTGTTTTCAGCGGCCCGGAAATTACGGAGGAAAACTATCTGGTCTCTTTTCCCCATCGCTCTAACATTAAACATTATCAGTGGGGCGCCAGGCTAGCTCAGGATCCGTACGGGTCTCGCAATCCTGACGCCGCGGGTTCAAATCCCGCCCAGGTCAATCTTTTATTTATAATATAGAAGCTTGTCCTGAGCCATGGGTGTTTA
>KZ809287.1:53332-68984 GCA_000696205.2 Oncopeltus fasciatus | reverse complement strand
AAAAAAAAAAAAAAAAAAAAAAAAAAAAAAAAAAAAAAAAAAAAAAAAAAAAAAAAACATTATCAGTTCCCGTAAGGCACTTCATAAAGGTAGCTGTTACGAGCTATTTATATTTGTAAGGTCTGTCACAGTAAAACAACTCTTACAAATTAAGCAGTCCTTTAGATAATTTCCCGTAAAAAACGAATAGAAGGACAATTAAATTTAGTCACCTTCTAAAGGTCAGTAAATATCTATTAGAGCGTATTACCCGTTAAATTTTCATTCAATTATTCTCGCGAAGAACCTACCAACAATATACATAAATTGATCTTCTACAAGGAAATAACAAAAAGTGATCACGCAAAAACTGCATTAACCAAACAGTTTCTTTTTCAAATTATTGTTTCATTCAACTTAATGTTTCGATAAATAAGATATCTTCTTATTGTCCTGTTATTTAATTGATTTGTTTTTAAAGGTTTTTTTTTTTTTTAATAATTATGAAGTTAAAATTAAAATGTTTTTATTTTAATGGAAACATTAAATTAAAAAAATTATTGTTTGAATTATTATTATTCAGAAAAAGAAGGCAAATCACTAATACTTTGCACTTCTCAGTGACTTGTAATGCATTACTTTGTCTAATGGACCACTTTTACAATTTTATGAATTACAAGCTATAAAACTTATTTTCCTACGCATATGGAAGAACCGTTTTAGGGGATTATGACGAAGAAAAAAAAAGCTTTTATGTCTCAGCAGTAAAGCAAACAAATTATACCAATTTTTTTTTCAACTTTCAATTACAAGGAGAAATAAAAGTGGGCGCAGAGAGGATAGAAAAAGCAAATTACAGGAGAATGGACAAGGCAAGTTGGTTATGCATGAAAAGTACATATACAGAGTTCGTTAAAGTTCACTCAGATCCAGTGTTCACAGGTCGCATTCCCGTGTGGACGAACTGAAATTATTTCTCTCGCATATGAATTCAGGTCGGCTTGTTCGTTCTGCTTAGAAGTGCGCTGTAACGAACAGGATTACCCGTATATCACCTTGCAGACAAATTGCCGTTAACGCCAAAATGTCATAACATTCTACCTTTGCATTGCATGGTAACAAACATGCTCTTTGAGAAAACGAGGTGTTTTCACTATGATAGTTTTTTTTTGCTTTTTTGTTTTTTTGGGTTTTTTTTTTTTTTTTTTTAAATACAAGACTCATTATCTTACAAGTTCCAAAAGCAAGGTCTGACTCAATTATTAAACTGGGTTTTAATAACCATATAAAGCGCGATAGGATATGCATTGGAAATAAATTCCACACGAAAAAGGTACTGTAATGAGCCAGTTATCATCAATGTGGAATTTTTTAAGTTGTAGAAATACAAAACTTAGCCACTTGGAATCTCGGAAAGAACTCATTTGGATTCAGAAATTATTATATGAATTTAGAAAATTCCATCTTCAGTATATTATCATAATTTTGACCATTCAAAGTAATTATTTAATTTATATGCATGGAAGATGAAAATATAGATGTCACATGAAGAAAAAGAGATTTATCTCATTGCAGAGTTACTTCGATAGGACCCAATATTTTATAATAATATAAAATAACTTTATATGAATCTTAACGAAACGACACTATTTTAAATTAATATAGTTGCAATAAGATTTCTAAAAATTACTCAGTATTTTCTAAAGGAAATAATGCTATTAAACTGATTTTGATGACACTATTTTAAAGAAATAAGGAAGTATGCGATCCTGCTTAGTTGATGTAAAAGTACTTAGTAAATTTCCGAGCCAGGGTAGCTCATGAGATCCAGTCGGGTTTTTGCAATCCTGGTGCTGCGGATTCAACCCTCGCCATAAGCTTTTATCTATAAAGCTCAGCTTGTCCTGAGCCATGGATGTGTTAGAATGGGATGACAACCTGTGGATAGCCCCTTCCTCCATAACCCTAAGCTTTTGAAAAGGGGCGGGGGCTAGCATTTAGAAAAAAAAAATAATAATAACAAAAGGAAAAAGTAATTTCGCTGAAGCCGACTCTAGGCCAACCATTATCGAGTTATTTCAGAAGGGAACATTCCTTTTTTATAAATTGTTTTAAATAAATGATTTGAATATAAATAATGCAATTGATAATTCGTGGGATTTCTCTTTAAAATATTAGTAAATTCATATTATAAGAACGGCATTGGAAGGTTTGCTGGCTTTAATTTTTTAAATAAACAGATTAATTATCTGAATTTATGAATAAAGAAAAAATATTTAGAGGCAAAAAAAATTCTTCGTAAAACAGAACAAAAACTGATTACAATGATTAGCTCTGGGCAGAAAGTTCACTGATTAGTCTTATTTATCTTAATAATATATAATACAGGTCAAACTTCTGATTGATTTATTAAATACTTTCTTTAATATACCTTTTTGAGGACAAAGATAATATTATAAATATGCTAGGAAACGTTATCACAAAACATTAAATGTAAAAGCGTTATTCATGAAGTAATAACTGTAATAATGACACGGATCAAATCAGACTTTTTAATAAGTTTAAGTATCGATCCAATAGTTTGTCGAGTGAAGATATGAATTGGAAAAATATCTGACTCATACACACACATATTTGTGTGTGAATTCTAATATGTATAAACATAGGGATATATATTTGTGTTCGGATAGTGTACGTTCTTTTAGCTCCTCCTATATTGGACTGCTGAAAAAATTCGAGAAGAAATTCATCATAAGTCGTGTCACAGTGCCAAGTTGAATTACCGGGAGCCTGAAAGGGTATCGAGCTAACCCCGAGGGGTAAAATCACGGTGATTTAACGTGTCGGCTCCCGTGAAATTCCTTGATTAATCGCACGGCACATCCGAANAGCTGACGATACTATTTTATCGATAGTTAAATAGGACCTCCGTACAAAATTATCATGAAACTATCTCTCTGAAGAGCATATGTCTCTCATAGAAATCTTGTTTATTATGTGGCCATAGTGCGTATCTAAATCTCTAGACTATTATAAACTCAGTTCCAAGGTATGTTCAAGCACCAATATCCTCAGTAGAAAGTAATAAATAATAATAAATTATCCGACTTAGCTCGAGGACGCCTTGACACTTTGATAAAGGTTCTTTAAGAGGCTTAGCGAGAATCTCCTCTTGCCCAAATTATATTGATCTGTTTAGTAAAAGGCTTTCGAAACAGCACCTGCCTGCCATGAAAGAGCTTGAGTCTACAATCTTAAGATTCAAGAACGACACTTTTGTTAGTCTATTTCTGTTGAAAGTACTTATAAATTTCAGCAAAATTTCTTACAGGAAATTCCAGTGCTTTAGGATGGTGAATGACTCCAAATCTTACTGATTCTTTATAAGACAAGATTTAAAATTATATATTCGCTTGCTTGTACTTTTTAGGCAGACTTTCATCAATTGAAAAAATAAAATAAAATAAAAAAAACTGAAGTAAAATATAACTTTCAATTAAGACGTCTATTCATTTTTTAAGTCATTTTCACCGTTGTGTAGAGTATTTAAGATTAAAAAACTAATAATACATCGGAAAAGTTCAATGTGTTGATATCGTTTCAAAAAATGTTCACATTCTATCAGCTGTTAGTTTTAATTTTATTCTTTAATAGAAATTCTTTAATAAAAATTAGTTAAATGTATATAACTCAATAGGGGGGTAGTTTAAACCAGAAACAGAAAACAAATAAGAACAGTAAAAAGAAAATAAATTACCAGGTCGATTTCAAACAACCTTCCTGTTTTCGGAACTTTTTGGTAATCTAGTTGTTCTTTTTTTACATTCCTAGCTAGAAATCAGGATGAAAATTTTGTTATATTGTACTGTGAAATCCCTATGCTTCGTTGATATTCTAAAAATTAAAATTTTTAAAATAAAGCGGACAAATATGTTTTTGTTTTTCTTTAAAACCATTTGTGAGTCAAAATATAGCTCCAGCTCTTGAGAGGAAGAGAAGAGGAGCAGATGTACACGAAGTTATCAAAATTTTTTTTTTTTTTTTTTAGACAAATACAAATAATAGTGCTGAGTTTAATGGTAGTTTCTATCAAGTACTTAAATTTTATTATATATTATTATACTAAATTGGCAGGCTTATAGTAAAATGCAAGATATTTTCAAATAAAGTGCAAAGATGGAAGAATCCACCATCTTATCTTATACATGTGAAGGGACTAACCTTATTAAGTTTCTCCCTTTTCAAAAACGAGGAAGAATGAGGGGAAAGTTCGGAAATGTGAAAAAATAGTACTAAGAATTCCAATTGGAGCATTCCCTCAGAAAAGTTTATTGGTTGAGGAATTTAATGAATTAGTGGAGTTGATAAAATGTTAGTAATATGTTCAAGGAAATAAAAAATTAAGGGTTTTTGAAAGGGCTTTTTATAAAAATGTTAATAAATTTCTAGTTCATTAATAATTACTAAGTAACATATCAATATTAATACTTACGCTTTGTTGGGGTCGACACTTCCGAATCCATAAGGTATTGTTTTGATGTTCCCCTTCATGTTGGAAAGTGCGACGAGCGTTTCCAGTTCGGCCAAACGCTGATCCGAAACACGTTTTTGCCTAAAACAGAAGAACAGAAGGTTATTTCAGGTCGGCATCAAATGAGAACAGTTTGCCTCTCCGACTTAATCGCCGTTTTATAGCCCCGTTTTTACAAAAAAAAAACAAAACTAAAAGACAAGTAGTTATTTCACATTGGCATCAAATAAAAACAGATGGCCTCCTCGACCTAATCACCGTTATCAAACCGAAATGTATCGTGCTTGGAATTTGGGGAGATCCCCGAACGAAGAGAGTTCGTCAATGGGCCAAAGGATACATTGTAACAATCAATAGTTTACAATACAAGCCAAAATGTCTATGTGTAAATGTGGTTATGTAATTATATTCGGGTTGAGCAAGTAGTTTCTGAACAACTACCAATTTTTCTGCTTTGTTACTTTCTCTGTTCAGATTGATGAAAAATAATGTGTATTTTTGGAAAACATATATTTCATTCTTTATGAAAAAAACATAAATAATATTTGTAACGCCTTTAAATTACAAAGAATAATAATAATTACACTTTCATCCGAAATGAACTCTCCCATTGCTTCACCTGTATAAGTACTTTGACTTTAATGAGTGTATGAATGTCTATATATAAACTCTTTTAATTTTATAATTGTAATATAGATCTACGATTTTCCAAAGCGAATATAAAATAGACCAAACAAAATGTCTGTACAATAATTATTTTTTAGAAAAATTTCTGTGTTAAATATTAGGTGAGTTATTATTCTGTGAACAATTTTTTTCTAAGCTATTTTAAATACTATTTCCTACAGTTAAAATTGATAAAATTTTGTTGAAAACACTAAAAAAAGCTTAAAAGCTTAATGCGAAATAAAATTGAAGTTGTAACTATTGTCGACAAACATTGATTCAATATGTGAAGGCTTAAACGAAACGATTTAAGCAATGCACTATGAAATAGAAACTAATATATTTTCTATGAATTAATTTTAGTAAAAATTCACTTTACTTATATCGAAAGTATTGATTGCTGTCAGCAGCATATAGTCAATTGCCCCACCATTTTATGAGACAGTGTATTAACATTTACTTATAGTCTTTAGTAATAGAATAGTATATAGTAAATATTAGAAAATAAAATGTCAACAAAGAATAAAAATATATTTCAGACATGAATATTTTCAGTGTAATAATAACCTATGTCTAGTGATGGGACTTTGTTAAAATTTAAATTGCTATTTATTAACCGAACCTGATACATCAAAATGCCGCATGATTTGCTGTCCCACTAGACATTTAACAAAACCTACAATAATATCTATAGCCTATAAGAATATTTAAATTAAAAATATATCATACAATTTTACAGTTATTTTTTTAATTATACAATTCATTATATTCTTGATTTACTAATATTCCTTCGGTTCGTCACTCAACGACTACAATTTTGGTAACATGTGGATTTATTACTTCTTCTTACAATAAAGCACCTTAAGAATAATACCCGAAGAAAACGAGCCTATTGAAAAGAAGGGAAATGAAATTAAAGGTCACAATTTTCTGGGCACTGTTAAGGCCTTATTGAAACAAGTGCAGTAAAAAGAGAGAAGGTTTTGTTTTGAGCTTTTTGGTTGATCTCTTTCTAAGTTCGCCTATTGNAGAATAGGTGATAAATATTTATACTTCTTTAAACAAAATTGTGAAAACTAAAACGACCATTTCACTGCCACTAATGATTTACTAATCACTATAATACGCATAACATTGGCAATACGTAATAAAGAAATAATAGCGCATTTTTTTTTCTAAAAGTTATTTCATTCTTTGTAACGTCGGAAAAAGTAATTTTGATACATATATTCTCATTTCTCGTGCCCACCGAAGTATATAAGAATTGAGGGATAGAATCCTCTTGTCCAATAGACCAGCAAGAGAGGCCCCCCAGGTCATGTCTTCTGAATACCGCGGAATCTTGCTGAAAGTGAATAGGAACACGAAATATGAGTTCTCTACCTTGAAGGTTCCCATACTAGAGCTGCCATAAGAAGATTTTGCTTCAATGTATGTATGCAAGCATGTATATATATATATATGTGTGTGTGTGTGTGTGTACCCATCCAAAGTGTGTATGATGTAATGGATATATGCAATTGGAGTAAGAGCTAATGTTTTTTTAAAATTATATTTTCGACGATTTTCTGGTTGAAATATGAATTGAAGATATGAATGGTAATAAAAACATTAAATTTCACAAATATAGAAATTGAGATACTCAGCCGAGTCCTCTTAACTTTTTATCAAATGAAAAACTTTTTATCATTTCACAAAACAGTCAGTAGTTTTTCGTCGTCCTTGGATTTGCAACCGATGGGCTGTGATCTTGCTGTACAGAATTTTGGAGACAAGCAAAATCATCTTACTTTGCATCAACAAAAAACAGTTACTTTGAGCGAATACATTCACCTGGTACAACTTTTATTTACAATTTTAAATAAACAACCTTCTAAATTAAATTGAATGAGTACTTCAGAAACCAATACTTTTCCATGTCTATTTTGTCTAAATGCATACAGACTATCATTTTAAAAACTTTATAGTGCTGTATATGTTTATGAGAAATACATTTCCCATATGAAGCATGTTTTCATATAGAGAATTTATATGGAATCTCAATTTCATAAGTGAGATTCCATATAGAATTCTGTTGGATACGATTCTTTTCAGTACTTGTTTCTTTTTTTATATAAATTTATTCTACATTGAAACATTTCAACAAGCTTTTAGTTTTTTTCCACATAGCTAAAGCTATTTCAGAAGTGATATAGACATTATTATCACATATTTTGAGAGAGCATCTAAGAATATGAAGTACAATGTACCTTTGAACTTCCTTCTGTACCTATATACAGTTATGGTTGTAGTATTTTCACTTAAATGCTGATTTATATTATAATATAAACTTTAATGTAAAAAATATATAAAAATAAAACTAAATATTTAAAAAATTGAATATTACTCATATTGTTCTATTAGGTCTACTTGAACTACTGATGTAATTTGTGTATAAACACTAAAATGACCGATACCATTTCCTTTATAAAAGCAAATTTTAAAAACTGTAAACAACACTTATATCTAGGTATTGTGTAACACTTTAATCTTCTGACCAAAATTTTGTATAGAAAATTACGGTTCACCAAATGAATGAAAACTTTTCGAGTTTTACTATGTTTTTCGGAACTACTATACAGATGCTGATAAATTTCTATTATGTGTACCTTTGCAATCTTGAAAGCCTTAAGAAAATTTGACCGTAACTTTTGTTTTTATTATCGTCTAAACAAATGGGCAAATAATATATTGACTAAAATTCGTCATGTAGTTTTTCATTTTGTAAAAAAAAAAAAAAACTAATGATGGTAAACGATAGCAACGGTAGACCAATATTTAAAACAAAATACATACTAAAGCGATATAAAGTTTGAAAAGGTTAAAATCGATCGAGGTATAGAAGAACGATTTGAACGATTACCATAATTTCTTTTCCTTTGGTAGTTGCGAATTCAAAGTGAGCACTCACTTGTCCCACAATCATTTGTTTGATAACTTATGAATAATAATGTATAATTTTGTTGAGCAGCACTTGTGTATGAGAGTAATATAATATATAATTCAAATTTAATTATTACTTTATCGCAGTTATATTTAGAAAACAAGTGGGTTCCCACAGTCCTCCAACAAATAAATTCTATTTCAATCTATTTAAGTTATTAATTTACTCGGAAAAGGTTAAGTGATCTATTGAAGCCGGTAAGTAATTACCTGAGTTGTACTGAATTGACGCAGGCTTTTGTTGACCGACCTGTTCTTGGTTAAAGCTCAATTTTCCACTTCCAGGCTGATGAGTGGCTGCTCGCTGGTCAACCAACAGACCGCGTTTCCACTTCTCGATTCTGACACACAAATCGATGGCAACTCTCGACCAACGGAAAACCGCTTCTTTCTTCCTACCTGACCCAAAGTCAACTCAAGGGGCCATGGACATCTATAATAGTGTAATCTGAATTTTAAAAGTTGTTTTCATCAGTAAAACACTGTGTATGTATTACATTGACTTGGCGATAAACAGTATTTTGTAGTAAAATCAAAACCGTTTGATATTAAATGGATATTTGGATTCCAAAGTCTCACTCTCATGTTGACTAACATTTTAAATGTCTTTCGTACCTATTCAGGCCCTAATACTTATTTTCAAGTGACGAAAGTTATTAATGGCAGAATGATTTTCAGTTCACTTATAAGTAGCTATTCCAAAATTAATTAGTTTTGAAATGATTTTTTTACGTACATTTCGCATAGACTACTACTAGTTCTACTAGTATATAAAGCTTTGAACTTAATAAAAATGTTTTTGTAGTCAAGATTTAGCGGCGGTTGCTTTTAGAAAACTGACGGCCACAAGGGGCTACAGTGTAAAGCCTATTAAATTTACCATACCTTCTATTATCCGTCTTCATTGGTTTCTGCAAACCATCTTCCAACAGAAGATGGTATGATAGTTCTATATTCATTGGTAGTGATAATAACCCTTTAGCCTATTAAACCCTTTAGCCCACTATCCTTAAATATAACAGTTAAATTATCTCATTAAATACTTATAAGGAAAAATATTAATTATGAGAATTTTCTTTTTGTAATTATAAAGAATTTTATTTCTATAGGCGACTGTTTTTTTTTTTTTAAATTTTGATTTCGTTGAAGTTTTTTTTGTGACCATTACGGTTTCTTGGTTCCAAATTTCAACAAATAAGTAAGTTCTATAAGTAAATAAGTTAGATACATAGTGATACGTTAACGAAAAGCTTGAATAAAGCAGTACATATATTAGTCCATGTAAGGATCTTGTTGAAGTTATTTCACATTGGTGTGCTATTAATATGTAAGTCCTTTTTCATTTTTTTTCCAGCTCAAATATTTTTTTTTATTACAGGTCCAGAGACGCGCCATATCACCTAACAGCATAATTGAATACTTTTTCACTATTCTTACAATTTTAAATGGTGACTTTATTTTCGAGGATAACTAATTTATATTTTATTTATTGTTCCCAGCTGTTAAGACGCTCCTCGATTGAGATAAAAACCTCTCGAATATCTTTGATCACTATAATCTATTTCTGAAATGTTTCATAGAAATACATTTCAAGGGTCGATAAATCCTCTCATGTGAATAGGTGTTCCCCATTGCCGTAAGAGAAGTAGAAATCGAAGTGGCTCTTACGGGAAACACACAGTTTTCGCTTAATCTCCGTACAAATGGGGCTACACTTGTTTGTAAATCAGGTTTTCCGACTTAACGAGAGCTTTTCTAGTCCTCGCCCCTCCCTAATCCTACTCTTTTTTTCCCCCACAATTTGTACCTTTATTTCTACTGGGGAAAAAAAAAAAGAGACATTTCAAATTGCGCCCTGGCCTTCTGCGGTATTGCCTAAAAGCATTTTACGGTGAATGACAGTTTATTCAAGAATTTTTGAACTGTAATGAATTGCGAATCTCCATTCTCAGTAAGAATGGAATTCATTTTTTTAATCGTATGCTAAAAGCCAGAAAAACGTAATTGCGAAACTCATTCGATAAAATGTTTATCCTAGGCTTCGAAGTGCCTCTTGCCATACTTCCATCTTAATAAGTTTCTTGTGTATTATGGAACTCATTTATTTTCAGACACGTAAAACGCTAAGAAAATAAATAATTCTATGTCAACACGCTAAGTAAAGATGTTCCTATAAATTCAAATCGAAATTAGTAATAATTTCATGATCCGTAGGTTTTCAGAGTTATTTTTCTCTGCTTGAGTTGTTGGACTGCTTTATTTTAATTCACTGTCATTATCTCATCGTGCAATAACAGTGCATAATTATACTTAATTAATATCGTTAAAATTACAGCAGGAGTTAATAAACTTAAATTCTTTCGAATGATAGCACGCCCGAGTCACTTCCCAGAAAGGGAGACATTTTTTTCAAATCGAAACGCAGGAGAAATTGAGAAGGACGAATGTGTCAGAGGTAATTAAAATTGGAAATGTAAGGTCCCTTGATATGTGCAAATTGACAAATTACCCCTTGGAAGGTATTTGAATGTTAAAATGGTTTCCTCAGCGACCCGGAACCTAATTCACCCCTCGCTCGTTCAGAGTCTGAAACTTTAACTCTGCCAATATTTATAACTTTGAAAACTTTTAGATTCTTTGAAAGTCTCTTCGGATTTTTTTATCTAGGATATTTTCCTAGGCACAAAGATACCGACGAATCATTGATTTTTCATTGAAGTAATTTTAATTTGCCAGTCAGTAAAATTTTAATTGCTCTCCATTCCTACATCATCAAACTTTTAGTTAATTGAAGTTTATTAAATGGAAGCTAATTTAATTTCTATAAATTACAATCATGTTATTAGTGCTCAGAATAATGAATAGGAAAAATACATATTTTCATTAGTGTGGAAAATAGCATTGGTCTATTTCAGTAA
Source organism: Oncopeltus fasciatus (assembly GCA_000696205.2). Lineage (NCBI taxonomy): Eukaryota > Metazoa > Arthropoda > Insecta > Hemiptera > Lygaeidae > Oncopeltus > Oncopeltus fasciatus. Next base: position 57,908 of record KZ809287.1, on the reverse strand, counting down.
TTAATACATATGCTGTGTCGATATTGACAGGATGGACTCATCAAAGCAAAGAAAACAATCAAACAATAAAAAATAAAAGCATTACATTTATAAAAATATAAATTAAGTACATAAACCAATTTTACATACGTTTACCTCCTCTAGGAATTTCTGAAATTTAGAAGCCACATTTTATATTTNCAAAAAAATATTTTTGTGATATTCTCACAAGACTCTAGATTACGAGAAACGAAAATATTCTTCTGAATATCAACAAAAATTTTGCTTTGAAATTAAAATTAATTCATATTGTACATTATTATTATATTAGTACATATTTATTATATACTATGAGAGCACATTGCAAGATGCACGCTGTGCAGGATGTAATTTCTAAATAAATAAAATAACCTTAAAAAAAAAAAAAATTTATAGGAATAAAGTAAAAAAGTAATAAAATATTTATTTCCATTAACGATACGAATTTCAAACATAATAATTGTAAAATGTTGTTTTCTATAACTTTTTTTTTTTTTTTTTTTACGATTTTTTCATAAGATAAAGACGATATTGTAGGGTTGAATGCTCCTCCCTTTCCAACCCTTTTCAAAGCCAGCTTGAGCGAGCTTGTTGTCCGCTTGATTCACCTTTAAATTTAATAGTTTCAAAAATAATTATGAAACATTTGATGGTAGTATGATATACTTGTAAATATTTTATCTAACATAGAGACTTAGAAAATTTGTTAGTTTAAACACCCCTTGAGTGAACGAATTTTACATTTTCATAAAAAAATGAATGTCAACTTAAAATATTTCAACATTAATACTTATTTTATAACTTGCAATGATAGACAAAACAGTAATCAAACATTTTCTTATGTTATCGGCGTCTATTCTTTATATAAGTATCATACCTTCTGTTGGCGAGCGCTTTCGGACATTATCCATCTTCTGGCCAAATACATATGTTCACTGTCACTGTCTGTATTCAACTTGAATTCAAGTTCAGTTGAATACAGACAGTGACAGTGAACACATGTATTCGGCCACGAGGTTGGATAATGTCCGAAAGCGCTCGCCAACAGAATATGGTTTGCAGAAACCAATGAAGACGGATAATAGAAGGTATGATAGCTTTATATTCATTGGTAGTGATAATAACCTTTATTTACTTTATATTAGTATTTGCTCGAAACAAACATTTTTACACCATAGAGTTACAATTTCACATTCCTCAAGAGAGTACCTTTTTTTTTTTTTTTTCTGAGTTCCTTTTCCATTAAGAGGAATTAATATTATTTACTGACTCACAACATCTAATTTAGGTCTATTATCACTGTCATTGAATTACACATGTCTAGAGCGTGCCTTTATAAGGAAAATTACATTTTATATTATTTAATTATAAAAGAAGACCTCATCGCCTTTCGACATTGGATTTGAATTTTCCGAGATGGGCTAGATTTGTATATTCCGACAGGAAGGGGCATAAATTTGATTTCATTCAATTTGAAGTATTCGTTCTTTTGGAGTTATGTGTCTTACATAACATCTCTCCTCTACATCTCTCCTGAAGCATATAGAATGCTATAGAATAAAATTATTATATTCTTACTGCGATATATATATATATATTCTATATTCTGAAACTCCTAAATTCCTACCTAAATTTCATGCAGAATTAAACCATTCTTTCCTATTTCCTTTTTGAAAGTATTGTTTTTTTTTTAAAAAGATTAATCGCACTCTTCAGATTCAAAATTATTTATATTACGAGCGACATTCCCACAGCTTAAAACTTGTGCAATATAATTATCCATCAATGAAGATAGGGATTAGAGAAGAATAGAGTTAATAAAAGTTGAGACTGCTTGCTTAAGTAATTGGATTACTTTTAACACCGAGTTTTATCGACAAACACACAAGGATTGCTTTCCATTTACACTAACTCTAATAAGTAAGCATAAGTAAATGTGTAATAATACAAATTTTCATTATAATTACTTTTTTAATAATTTCCTCGTAGAAATTCATGGGAAAAAAATTGATGGAGCAGTTTTATTTTCACTGCATTTTCAAAATTTAAAACAAATATCTTATTTTTAGTCCATCGTTCATAATAGGGATTTTTTTTTAAAAGAAAGGGCATTTAAAACAGTAGTAAAAAATATTTCTTTTGTGAAAAGAAAGCTATACATTTTGGTAGAAAACGAGGCTTTAAAAAAATTCCTTAATGCTCTGATATCCGAATTTTCTATAAAAAATAAAATAAACAAAATTTGGCAAGTCTGACTTGACAATCTCAGCAACTAATCAGGCTGTTCTAATGAATGGATATTGCACCTCCACAATAGCTGTGAAATTCTTCTACATAGAAGTAGTTTCTAAGCTTACTTTTTAAAAATATTCGTGCAGTAAGTTTTTTTATTTTAATAAATTGTAAATTAAGTTATAAATTAATAAATTCTTGCTTTTTCAAAAACGATAAACTATAAATCACAAAACGAAACCAAGGAAATTTACCTATTCAGAATTCCACCTAAATAGAATTTGAACAAAGGTAGCGAAAAATTCAGTTTCCCGTCAGTGAACGGAGTGAAAACCAATCCAACAGAACGTCCATCGACAGGATGGTGTATGGAATCAGCAAAAGAATTCTCAAAGTATATTCCAGCTCCGGGAACCATTTATCATCCTTCCCGGAGAACTGTGATTGATGGATCGGTGCAACAACTCGCTTGCAGGATTGCCGAGGTCAGTGCGAGTTCTGCTTGCTACTCTCCAACTAATCGATTCTTCAACTCCCGCCAGAAAGGATATATTTCAAATGGAGCTGTTAATAGCCATTAAGGACTCATCTAACTGAACAATTTTTTTAATTAGTTAAATAATTATTTTAAAATATCAAAATTTTCAAATAGTAGTAACTTATGATGTTCTTGAAGGTTCAATAGTTTACGCAATACTTTTCTATTCATATATTAATGATATAAACAGTTCCATTGAGTATTTTTCCTGTCATATTTACGCCCGTGTTACTCAAATTTACTTACTGCTATCCTAAAATTTTAAAAATACCTAAATTTACAAAGTCGTAGACAAACAAGCTTTCTTTGAATGTCAAAAGCCTCATGCTATAGTTTTTTTTTATCTGAATCTTTGCTTCATCTGCCTNCAATAAGTATAAAATAAATGAATCATATTAGTACAACATTATATAATAAATCAATTTAGCTGACCTTAAGAAAAATCCGGATACGGAGTGTGTGTGTGTGTGTGTTTAAGTATTATATACAAACAATACAGAACAGAGCATACAGAAAGAGAATCTCAAGTTAACGAGTCCTATTTCCCAGACTGAATGCCGCTCAGAAAGAGGATTCGCGTCCTGGGAGGGGAGGACAAGGAGCTGACGATTATTTTCTGATGCAACTCCAGCCTGGGAGTACAACATTTCCTCTGACCCCGCCTATCTGAGGACCTCCAGGATCTCTCCGGAGGGCAGGGGACTCCCGCCCTTCTCCGGGGGGACAAAAAAAAATCTTAGAAACATTTATCTTCCTGGGAAAAAGGAAGTGGAAGACACAATCCTAGTAAAAATAATTGTAACTCATTAAAAAAAAAAAAAAAATGGATTTCAATTCTTCGCAATTTTTTACTTGCCGAGAGCTTTCAGAACCAGTGATTCCATCTTCAGAGCTGTCACTTTATGATGAGTGCTCGAGGTGCACTTCTAGAACTGCCAAGACAGGGACACTCATTATAAGGAGCTCCGAGGATGGAATCACTGATTCTGAAATCACTCAGCAAGTAAAATATACCAAGTCCAAAGTATTGTATACTATTTGACAACCCTGATTGTCATTAACTTCGCTACCAGTACAAATAAAAAAAAATATAATAAAAGTTTCTTTCAAAATTTACTCAATAAAAATATATTTCGTTGTTTTTATATTAATTTGTTCTGTACTACATTTTTTTTATGACAATAAAAACGAAATCTACTGGAAAGTTATAATTAAATTTTAGTCTTCTAAGTCTTTCTTACGCAGGAAAAATATCTAATAAACCTTAAGAAATTAGCGTTATTATACTAAAAATAAGATGTTTTAAAAGTTTGTCGCTTAAAATTAAGTGCAACTATAAAAAGTTAAACACCTCCTATAAAGAACTTGATAAAATTAACTTAATCCTTTCTAATTATCGTTGCTTGTGTTAAACTCTTTTATGATGTTAAAATATATTAAAACTTGTAACTCGTTTACTTTTTTTTTTTTTGTGTGTGTGTGTGTGTGTGTAAAACTTTAGTTCTACAAATAATGTTTCTGTCATTACATCGATATAGTAGATAATAAGTTAAGAATAGTCTTTCACACCAATACAAATCACCATTGTCATTATAATATTATAATTATGATTATAACAGATGAACATGTCTCATTATTTTTAACTCGGTATGATTCCCTTCTTTGGTTTAGAACACCATCCGTCAGCACAGATTTTAACCTAGGAATATTTCTGAAATATTTTAATAAAATGAAAAAAAAAAACTAGTGAAAATAAACGATTATTAACAGTTTTATTTACTTTAATAT
>KZ809287.1:20918-33648 GCA_000696205.2 Oncopeltus fasciatus | reverse complement strand
ATATGGGTGTGTGTGTAGTACAAGTCTATTTTTTTTTCCTAATACAAAATCAATTAGGAATAATTTCGAGCTTCGCAAAATGGTAGGTCAATTATCCCGAGGAATTCTGAAAATATATTTTATAACTGTCATACCTATAAATAATTACAGAGGGAGAAGAAAAAAAAAACGTGCATTTTTCAATGGTGAAGAAGAGTTAGTGTGACTCACTCACTTATATACTGAAAATAACTTGTATTTGATCGTAAAACTCAGGCAGCCAGCAATGGTGTCAGGCAGGGAATCCTCCGAAAATAAACCCGCCAGCGACGAGCACGATCACAGCTAAAAATAATCTTTGGGGGTGGCCAGCAAAGGCGATGATAAATATAAACTCAGTTTGACCATGGATATCGTCTGCGCGGCTAAATTCTGCGCGCAAGTATCGAACCTCTTTCATCTCCGACTGTAAAAATTTGTAATTATATAAACTCTATAAGTATTAGAACAGCTATATTACGTCCAACTGCTCTGGAAACCTTCCGGACACTGTAGAAGGAGGTGCCGAGTTAAATGTGGTGTACAGAGTCTGAGTGAAATCCCTGTCTAATAATACTGATAATAATAACTAAGCATTATCATTAGAGTAATAATCTACAAATAACATAATCAGGACTTTTTATATTTTCCTTGTAAATAAACATACATAAAAAGTTAAATACACAACCTATCGCTTTTTAAAAAAAACATAGAAGTAGAATATCATATATTCAACGATAATATGAATCATACAAAATTAAATACAGAAAGTATACTAAAAATAGTAAATAAAGTTTATGATAAACGAATGGAAGTCCAGGACATCATTTTTGATTTGATAAGTTGTGAACTCTATGCATACTTTTATGAACTCTATTCTATTTCGTTTAAATGCAGTTGAATGAAACTTTTAATGTGTAATTATACCTAAAAAGGTAAAAACCTGTATTTTAATAATTTCGAGTGTATTGTATATTATAATAGGGACGACTATGGTTTGTAAATTTTTTTCTTTCAACAACTATACAGATCTGTACCGGTGAGCTTCGTACTATATATTCAATATAATATATTGAAGTAAATAGTACGAAGAAGCATTTTTTTATTGACTGAATATGAAATGATGTATTAGGCTATAAGGCACCTAATCAATACCATCCCATGAATGTTTGGGTACATGCGTTTAGCTAATGAATTCACAAATAAATAAATATCAAACTTTCGCCATTTCCTCGGATCCTTCTTTTCGGTTTACTTTTCTCCCATAGAAAACATATTACGCAATGGAAAACATGTTATCCCTTGGTACTTACGTCATCAAAGAGAAAAGTGTGTGATCATTAGAGTTGGCTTTTTTGAGCGGAGCAAGTCTTAGCATTAATCTAAAAACCATTCATTTTACACTCAAACTACAGATCCTATGACGTATCAGCTGGAAATAAATTGGGGTTTGATGCCTCTATCAATATCCCAAAAATTCAGCTCGTCTCGCTTTCTCCCATCCGTTTGCCCACGGAACATTTTACTCAATAAAATATTAGTAAGTAAAATATTCCCTACTATTTTTTATGTCTTATAAAAATTTGGAAATTCGAAGCAAGTCCATTAAATTATTTTTCTTTAGATCATTGACCCAGAGAAAAGATTCATAATACTAAATGAAATGTTTTTGACCGTGGAGATTATTAGTAGAATAAAAAAAAGTCGGCGGATAATAAAAAATTTATATTATTATTTTTTTTTTTGTTTTGGTTCAACCTTGAGCAAACCCTTTCGAAAATCCTCTACTGATTCACAATACCGTATTGATATATAGGAGAGACGAAGATGTTTTTCTCCGTTTTAGGGCCTCAATCGTCTGTCATTTCCTGATTGGCACCTGAAGTGTTTCAGCTTGTTCGACGTTGCTGGTTCTAACCCTTTTTGCAAATTTTCAGTTGGGGTATCTCGTGAAGGAAGGGGAATCGTGCGTCGATATCATGTGGCCTACCCACTTTTCATCATTGTAAATATTTTTTAACTATATCACATTAATTCAGTTAATCCAAGCCTATTCAATTGAAACTTTTTTTTTCCCTCCATTTCATACACTTATGTTCAGACCCCACTCAGCACATTCCCCAATCCCTTTTCTACTTTCAGGAGAGTTTGTGTTTTACACACAAAAATTCTCAACGGACCGGATATTTTCCAGTTATTTATTTAATATTGAATTTAAGTCATAATTCTGAAAGGTTATTTGTTGTTCACATTAAGTCCAAGTGAATTAAGTTTATATGTGCCCATAATTTTATATTCATTGCATTTTTTCTTACTAGCTTTATTTACATTAAATATTTTGTGATTTATAATCAATCATAGTGCATATATAGATTCTATAAATATAATATTGAATATTTCATTACTCATTATCAGTGGTTCAGTCTTATTAAAGTTTTGAACTTATCACTCAGTAGGGGTATTTTACAATTCTAATTTTTTTTATTATCTTATTTGTAGAAACCTTTTTGTGACATATTTTATCTTTTTATAGACACTACACTACCAGATGTAGATATATAGACATGTATTTTGTATCAGTGTTGAAATCAGGCTGTTTAATATTTTAAAATTAGTTGGAGTAATATTTTAAACATTTTTTAGCATTCAATACTGCGATTTTAGATTCTATTCAGTAATATTATTATTACTAAATTGTGTAACAATTTTAGAATTCTATTCTGAAACAAATTGTAATACAGATAGATTGATTTTTCTTTTTGCCTGTCATTTATTACATTTTTTTAGTCTTTTTATCTGTAAATAATTAATCTGTAAGTCATTTATCAAACATTTCTCATTTAAAGCCACTTATTTGAATCGGAAATAATTTATTGTTGATTTATTGTAATTGTAAGACTCATAGTTCACTGCACACACAATCTCACTTGTTTTTATCGCTTGAGAGGTGTTTTGAGTGATAATTATATGCATTTCTATCTTATTTAACTCTATTTTATAATTTCTGCATCTATTCTTTTCAGCATTCAAGTATATTTTTTTCATACATTTCATAGTACCTGTAAATTTCAGGTATCCCAGTCCAAACTTACTATTTAGAGTACAAAACTAAAAATATCCTGGTAAATAATGTAGTTGCTCATGACCGCCAGAGTTAGCTATCCATACCAATTCATAGCCATGTTAATATTAATTTTCTTACGGTTTTATAGTTTTAATGTTCTCCTATAATAATTGACCTTAAGGCACCTCGTAAAATTTATATTTAAATTATTTATATAATATAAAATACAAAATTGTAAAACTTATCCTTTATAAACATTAAAGTGTCAGTTCCTAAGCCACGAACTGCACGAATTGGAGTCGTAATCATGACTCGTGATAATTAAGATGAGTGAAGCATTTTGTGTAAGTAACCATCTGCCTACTCAAAAAGAAGGCATCAGCAGGCTTAGCTAAATCCACCACACAACAGCTGAGTAAACTTAGCGAATTTCCTCAAGTATGTGTGCATGCTTAATTAACTACCAGATTGTTTTAGCATTTAAATTGTTTTAGTAGTCAATATGAATGGCATTGTAAAGATTTTTATTTAATTTGTATTAATATAAAAAACTCATTTATTACAATATTGAACGAAATGTTTAAATCTTAAATAGATTGAGAAATAATAAAAAATATACCCAGAAAAAAAAATTTAAAATTGTTATTTTAAATGGCTGGTGCTCTACCAATCTTGTCATGGTTAGATTTCAATGACTATCAAATTCAATCTGTTCGAAGGAAATAAGAATTTGAATATGTATATGAATTTTAGATACCTTTATTTTTGACATCTATTTAGAGGATCGATGAAGATTTGAGGGAATTTTTTGTAAATTTTCGTCTTCGAAAGAATCTTGATATAACTAAATTTCCTATTGCACTTCTGCTAAAATGAGCTTTTGGAGAGACAAAAAGAAGATAATTTTTTGTTCAGGCTGACTTCTGTTTAGTGTATACAATTTCAGAGTACAGAATTAGCATATTGAGTTTTTCCTGAATAATGTCGACTATTGAGAAATTTATAGAGGTACATCGAATAACTTAATTAACTGAAAATTTACTATGAATAACTTAAAATAGAAGTGAATTTCCATTTGATAATGAGTCGATTGGAGGTGATTGGGCAGTATTTTTAATGAAGGTTTTGCGTCCATTAATTTTACGAATTTCGTTGTGTTTCTTGAATAGATAGATTTTTGTGTCGATAACATTTTTTATTTATTTTAAATGTTTATTCTCCGAGAATTAAAAATAGTGACTGATTTTTAAATAAAGAAATATATGTGAGTAAACAATGTTTTTAGTTTGGCCGACTTTCTGGCCTTTATTTCAGGACTTCTTCTTTTAGTTGTGAAACAAGAAACGGGACAGAAATATAAAAATTGACCAGAATGACTAGTGATATGAACAGGATCTATGTATTCCGAGGGGTTTATTATCTAAATTTCCTCTTACAGCCAAATCGCCTACACCATCTTCTTACTGCTAGAGACATTTTTTAAAAACAAAGAGATACATAGTTGTGCGGGATCAGAGTTTGTGTTTTCTTCAGAAAGCAGTTTGGTCTTCTTGGCGGCTGCGGGTGTCTTGACTTGTAACAGCTGTTTATCCCAGATTACATTTCGATTCATTACGTAGCCTACCGGAGAAAAAATTTAAAGTATTTTTTATTTTAAATCTTTTATTGTTTTTCACAATATTAAGTTACAAGCTATCTAATCCAGTACAAAATTTTGTATGCGGTTGATCTAACCCCTAATCTAACTTACGTTAAGTCCGACAGAGTTGCACCTATAGGTCTCGCGTTATTGAAATATCATTAAATGTGTTATTCTTGTAGTTTTCGTTTATGACGTTATAAGGCCACTTTAGAATGGGACTCGGCCATGAATGCTCAATTTGAATATAGCAATCTTGATTGACCTGAAATACTTCCTAACAATTTTTAGTGCAAAGGAACAGAATAAAAAATCTAACTTCTGACTAGCAGGAGTTCCAGGTTCGAGTCCTGGCTGGGACAGTTAGATTTTTTATTCTGTTCCCTCACACTAAAAATTGTAAAAATTTACGTGGGATTATATACCACANATCCTAAGTCAATAATTTTAATTTTAAAACTACTTTTTTATGAATAGCTTAAAACAATTTCCTATTAATATTACTATTTCAAATTAAACTAATGATTTGAAACATTCTATTTATTTATTTTTTAAAAGTGATATTCCTAAATTTAAGAACTATCTTTTAATTCCTTAATGTAATATAATACTTTTCTTTCGAATTTTCAGAATTAAAACCTATAAATTTGAAAAAGTAAGTGAATAGCTTAAAACAATTTACTATTAATATTACTATTTCAAATTAAACTAATGATTTGAAACGTTCTATTTATTTCTTTTTTAAAGGTGATATTCCTAAATTTAAGAACTATCTTTTAATTCCTTAATGTAATATAATACTTTTCTTTCGAATTTTCAGAATTAAAACCTATAAATTTTTTTTTCTGCTGGTACATTATAGCTTATTAATCATTTAGAGCTGTCTGACACTAATAACTCTATCGCTCATATGAGTTATAAAAAAAAAGATAAGGGAATCGGCGTCTCAATACGGCAGGCTCATTGGCCATAAATTTTAAATCTCTCTGCATTTGATAATTGATAATGAGGTCATTTGTTGAGCAATTTAATCTAAATTTTAAGGAACTCGAATCAATATCTAAAATCATTTATTTTCAGTGGTTTGTCTGTTATTTCCCAAAAAGGGATTTATTCTTTAATTTTAAAACTTCCAAAGTAGTATTAACCATAATTATAAAATTCGGCGTTTCAGCCTCAGAACTAAGGCTTAGGCCTCCTCGATCTTTTTCCGATTTTGTAGCTGAAGCAGCATTCTGGCATCTTCAACCATGCCATCGACCCATCTCAGCTTGGGCCTACCCACTTTCCTCTGAGCCTCTTGGGTGATTCCTTACCTGACCTCCCAGCGTCATATCCAGCCAACCTGAGCTTGCCGAGCTTGACTATTATTATGTTCTCTGCTTCTTAAAAAACATATTTTAAATCCCCGTTTTCCCTTCTTCTCCAGAACTTCTTGGTGCGGGCCGAAGATCCGCCTCGATCGATCGGGAGTATTTTCCGCTCGATAACTTGCATAATATTCTCACTTTTTTTTTTTTTTTTTTTTTTGGAAATTGCCCAAATTTGAGATCCGTACATTGGTACAGGACGAATGAGAGTTTTATAGAGGAGAATCTTTGTTTACCTTCTGATGAGCCTATTCATCCCAAAGAAGCTCATATTTGCCGTCATCAGCCCTCATTCCTGAAATGTGACATTCTCGAAATTGACTAAGGAGCCAATGAGCTAGCTTTCTCGCACTTGACGTCGTCAAAGTCTATGTGGCGTGAGAACTCTGACGTTCCCTCAAAGTTCTTATATTTCGTGTTATTTTCGTTACCTCGGAGATCCACATTTCCAGCCGATATCCTGGAGAAGCCTGCCAATAACGTCCACGTCATCTGCAGGTCTCTCATTAGTTAGTCGTATGTTAATGACTTAATTTTTATTCCAAAATTTTGAGAACATAAATTTTGGTCTTAAGATAATTTTAAAATTTAAAATGCTTTCTGCTTCTGATTCGAGTTTCTAGCCTATAGAAAACTTTTTCTTGTGTTCTTTACTCTAATTATTTTAGGGCGTTCCTCTCCAAGTAGTTTTATAGGGAATCACCCACCGTCCTTATCTCGAGCTTCGAATTCAATTTTCATATATATTTCTTATAAGTAATTTTTTACATTTTATATAATTTCTTAACTCGACATCCTCTTCCCTTCTTTTCCCACATCTAATTTCTACATTCTTCGAAAGTGAAGCATTATATCGAACAATAATTATCTGGACACCTTTAAACTTTTTCGTCGTAGTTGGGTGGATGGGTGTGGTTTTACTGGTATGCGCGTCTATAGGGTACGTACTCTAGCTTGAAGTATTTTAAATTTAAATAATTATATCTGAGATAATTAATTTCTCTAAATTCTTCTTTAGCAGAAAATGTATTTGAAGGATCACTAGTTTATTTAGGTTTGTAATCGATTACGAGTCTTATTGCGGGAATATTATCAATCTACAGTTAATTAAACATCGATGTTGCTTCACCCATATGTTGGACCGCTACTAAATTAATGAGAATTAAATTATTTATTGAATTTCAAATTGAGAAATTAATTGAAATATCTAATCATGTAAAGAAGGAACATATATCAAAGAGTCTTGATATGTAATCAACGTGTCTCTATTTAAAACGCTTTTGTCTACGTGACTTGCCGCCCGTGCTTTACCTGGGTAACTGACCTTCCCTTTGAATTTCCGACAAAAATAGGTATACGTCCTTTGCCATTTGGCGATTTGCTTGGCTTTAAAAATAAATGTAAAAACTAAATCTGACCTCCTACAACTCCTAGTGATTAACGATAACAACTACGAAGAGTAGAGCACGTACTCCAATCGTAGATGATCTTGGCTTCTTGAAGTTTTTCTGAATATTGCTCAGAGATAAGAGATAACTTGACATATGGAGGTTACTTTGGCGGCTTATGGTAGGATTGTGAGACCCAAACGTTTTATTACACTTAAACGTTTATTAATCGGAACAATTACTGTTGAAAAACATAACCTGATTGTAATGAAGCTTTTTTTAATACTTTGAATGAAAATGTAATATGAATATAAAATTTAGAAAGTCATTAGAAAAAAATGACCCTCCTGAAGAAAACATAGGATTTGTGCCGTTGTTTTTGGTTTCTGAAATTCAGGATTGAGTTTATGCCTTGTGATACTCAGTTCTCCTAACTCAACTGAGTATACATTTTTCTCTTTTTTCTACAGGGAACTTATTTATATATGTCATTCTCAATCATTCTGCTGACAAGTACTTCTGAATGTACTTTCTACAAATTTAGAGACTTTTTATTTATTTTCCATTTACTTAAATTTTATTTTATTGACAACAGTTTTTTGCTACAAGTACCATTTCATTAAATTGCCTTTTACATTGATATATTTTGTATTTCAGAAACTTTTATTGTATAGAGAAACCCCACAAACAGATATATACATATATATGCGATATATATATGTTGTTATGGAAAAAAAAAAGTTTTTAGCATATTAACTTCTTAGTGCATATGTAAATTTTTCATACAGTTGTTTTATTTTGAAGAAAAGGTTCACTAATGATAACAATTTGTATTCTTTCAACTTTCCATTAATTAGTTGAAATCCAGGAGAATAGTGGACACAGAACTCAAATTTCTCCAAATAAGTTGACAGTGCTCTGTGGATCTGATATTGGCTCATTTCCTTGCTTTAGAGTGATCTTTGTGAATTTCTTCAGATTAACTTGTATTCTCTACATTTCCATTCTAACATAAAGGTGGATAGCTCATTTTATTTTATTTTATTTATTTTTTTAACCATCAAGCGTTTTGTGTTTTAACCTCAAGTGTTTTACATGATAATACTTTTCATGGTTATTTGAGAAAGGGTACTTTTAATATATTCAAAGAGAGTTTTTACTATTATTTAATTTCCTGAATAATTTACCCACCATCAAGAAAATGGCAATCTTAATCAACCGATAAAACAGTATTATATTTATTTAAATTAATTCCAGCAGACAAAGAAGTTTTCGGAATTTCTTGAAATTAATTTTTTCTAAAAGCCACTACTTCCTCTTGCAAATAGAAAGTGGTTTAGGCCCACTTTTAAGTAGAGGAATTTTCACATCCGGGAATATCCTCCAAAGCAGAAGAAGAGTAATAGAAACAATCCGGTTAGCTTCCGCCACTATTTTACCAATTGCACTATGACAGAGAAGACCAATGTACAGTGTGCCCAATATCTGAAGGCCCCTCCGACCTGTCCTATAACACTTTAACAGGAACTATATGAACAATACCGGGCAGGTTAATGAGCTTCGGGCAGCCAACGTTCTCATATCTAGAATATACTTTTTAGTTACGTATACTTTGTAGTTATTGTTAAAGTGTTTTAGGACAGTTCTGAGGGGCCTTCAGATATTGGGCACTCTGTATATAGTCAGTAACGCTGCTATCAAGTAAATCACTTTACAAGTAAGTACTAGGATGGTTAATTTGAATATATCTGCAAGAACATAAGATAACTTGCAGGTACAAAAGGTTTTTATTTTTGTGGATATAACGGCAAGTTTTATAAAATAGTTAGACCCATTTTTGCTCAACAACTTCGTTATTGTTAGCTGGATGTATTCTCATTTCTAGCATTGGTCATCAAGGACCTTAACCTTAGAAGTTTAAAGAGGACCTCTAACAGTGTTAAAATTATCCTATGAACACAAAGGATAATTTAACCAGAATATTTAATTTAAATATTTTTTACGGGGAGTTAAAAACATAAAAATTTCGAAAACTCTTTTCTTTTTTTTTGTTCAGCTTTACTTTTGTACAATGCGGAGTTAACAATATGAAAATAACGGTGGAAATATGATTATTTTTCGCATTTAACAATAATTTTGTTCTGTTCCTTTCTCTTGAGTTTTCAGGTGCATGTGTATGTTGAACCCTTACTCCTGAATGTCCCGAAGGTCCGGCACAAGTGAATGTCACGCAGGCAGGGGTAGTTTCACCCTCGTAAAATGGATACCCTTAAGAAGATGAATGTTCCACAGCCTCTCGTCACACTAATGGTCCCTTGGATTCTTTTCAACCCTTCGTAAATTAGCTCCTTCTTGGCCAATACTAGAGGAAGTGATTTATTGACTGATTCGGAATTTAGACGTTGTATCTTCCCCGTCAGAGAAGAGTTCCTGGATGTCACTTTGAATGTTTGGAAACACATTTTTGTTTTTTAAAAGGATTTTTTAGTCCACTTGATTAAGTAATGTTTGACTAGTATAGTTTTCAACAAAAAAAAAAAAAAAATATGCAGTGAGTTATGAATAAGCTTCGAAAGCTTTTTTTATTTATTATTACCAGTATATTTCGCTTTCTCATGTGTTCCTATTTAAGAGGAATTAAAGGTTTTAATTAAAAGTTTTATATTATGTGATATATAGTCATTTCTTTCTAAATGCAGCAATGCAGCTTAGGAATTATTTAAATTAATAAGATCTCCGTATCTCCTCATATGAATATGAATCCATATTTACTTCTTACTTAATGTCGGACTCTTAGGTAGAAAGCATCTTCTAGGCCCACCTTTATCAAAACACATGCTGCTTTTAAACTTGACTTCTTATTTTTTTTTTTTAAATTACCCACTACCACAAAATATAATTTCTTTACTTTTGAATTATGGAAAAATAGAAGTCTTCTAATTCGAACAGATTAATTTATTATATCGACTAGTTTATTTACACTGATCCAAAATGCATAGGTAGTGAGAAAACGATCAATTATATTTAGTTAATTATTTCTTAAATAATATGTTTATATAAATTTTTTTAACCTGTTTTTCTAGATGGCTAATTTCGTTGATCAAGTGATTCTAAGAGGATTGCAATAAGAGTTAAAAATTATAAGTAACAATAATTTTTTTTATAAGGTTACAACTATCGACGCTTCCTATTCACTTTTTAACAAATGCCTTTATATTTTTTATTCTTACACTATGCTATTTAAGACTTCAAATAAGTTTTACTTAAAAATTCCCGCGCTTGTGACGTTGTCTTGTCACCTATATATAAAATGATACTTGTACTTTTCAGATGAGCTGCGATAGATGCTGATATATTGTCAGTGTGAAGTTTGTTCTTAACTGGATTTAAATATTTACTTAATCCATGTTATTCTCCTGTTCCGACGGATTTCTTCGTCATTCCCTTAGTTCTTCTTCATATCCTTCGTTCACTTCACTATTCGATTCTTATAACAGGACCTTTCTCTCTTGTAAGAACCTGCTTCTCTGTAATTTTTCTCTCATTACTTATGCTTTACATTCAATCATTTCACCGATAGACTGCTACTTTATGCGGTCATATTAACTCTATTTTCCTCTTTTTTATAGGACTTCATTGTGAAAATTCTTATCTTAGATTCTGGACTTCGTAGTTTGCAGTTTGCGTAAGGTTAGTGAGATAATTCCATCATTTTTCTATCAAATCTTTTTCTCTCATCTAATTTTTACATCAGATACTGTGGAAAAAAATATTTTTTTTGCGAAGCAATTGCAAATAATTTTCATTTATTTATTATTTTTCCGTTCGAACACTCTTCTGGTGTAATATTTTAAAATCCCTTCCCTCCTATTATTTACAGCATACTCTTTCTAATACAGGGTTTTAATATATTTTTTAATGAAACAAGTCCTCGTACTTAGACATTTGTTCCCCGACATTCTTAGCTTGGCCTCTCTCGTTTATTTTTCTTTCGGTAAAAAAAAAAAAACAGCCATTATTATACAAACTAGTTTTTTAAATTAATTTTAATAATAATCATTACTCAAGTAGAATATCTAAATCAACTGCAAAATCATTTAATCTTTTAATTACTTCCTCTTCTTATACGTTATCCAAGATTTCATTTTCACGTCTTCGACACAATTTGCGAAATCATTGTTTCAACCATTTCCAAGTACTTAGTGGGGCATTATTAATTTTAATATAAATTTTACATTTAATATAAACACTTTTATTTCTTCATTTATTTACCCGGAAATCTAATTAAATATCAATTCTCCTATAATAATTAATCCTAAGTCAATAATTTTAATTTGAAAAAGTAAGTGAATAGCTTAAAACAATTTACTATTAATATTACTATTTCAAATTAAACTAATGATTTGAAACGTTCTATTTATTTCTTTTTTAAAGGTGATATTCCTAAATTTAAGAACTATCTTTTAATTCCTTAATGTAATATAATACTTTTCTTTCGAATTTTCAGAATTAAAACCTATAAATTTTTTTTTCTGCTGGTACATTATAGCTTATTAATCATTTAGAGCTGTCTGACACTAATAACTCTATCGCTCATATGAGTTATAAAAAAAAAGATAAGGGAATCGGCGTCTCAATACGGCAGGCTCATTGGCCATAAATTTTAAATCTCTCTGCATTTGATAATTGATAATGAGGTCATTTGTTGAGCAATTTAATCTAAATTTTAAGGAACTCGAATCAATATCTAAAATCATTTATTTTCAGTGGTTTGTCTGTTATTTCCAAAAAGGGCTTTATTCTTTAATTTTAAAACTTCCAAAGTAGTATTAACAATAATTATAAATTTCGGCGTTTCAGCCTCAGAACTAAGGCCTAGGCCTCCTCGATCTTTTTCCGATTTTGTAGCTGAAGCAGCA
The DNA here is from genome assembly GCA_000696205.2 of Oncopeltus fasciatus. Classification (NCBI taxonomy): domain Eukaryota; kingdom Metazoa; phylum Arthropoda; class Insecta; order Hemiptera; family Lygaeidae; genus Oncopeltus; species Oncopeltus fasciatus. The sequence continues at coordinate 21,250 of KZ809287.1, read as the reverse complement.
TTCTGGCATCTTCAACCATGCCATCGACCCATCTCAGCTTGGGCCTACCCACTCTCCTCTGAGCCTCTTGGGTGATTCCTTACCTGACCTCCCAGCGTCATATCGAGCCAACCTGAGCTTGCCGAGCTTGACTATTATTATGTTCTCTGCTTCTTAAAAAACATATTTTAAATCCCCGTTTCCCCTTCTTCTCCAGAACTTCTTGGTGCGGGCCGAAGATCCGCCTCGATCGATCGGGAGTATTTTCCGCTCGATAACTTGCATAATATTCTCACTTTTTTTTTTTTTTTTTTTTTTTTTTTTTTTTTTTTTTTTTTTTTTTTTTTTTTTTT
>KZ809286.1:23894-79418 GCA_000696205.2 Oncopeltus fasciatus | reverse complement strand
TCTTAAATTTAATTTAAAATTAATGTATAAAATAATAATTTTACTTATGAGAGTAACCTTAGATGATCCTTATAATCATCCTCATTTCTTCTCGACTTATTATCCCATATTATCAATTTTCAGACATCAAGGATAGAATAATTGTCATGCCTAGGAAAAATAAATTTTAATGTCATTAAAAGCTCATCTTTTTCGAAAATTAATCGTCTTCAGCTTAGCTTTAGTTGGAAATAACACTTTAGTAATGAAGTAAAATTGCGATTATCCATATTTAGTGCCATTCATTTATATTCAGATATGTGATGAGTTACATAAAAATCTGTAAAGAATCACTTGAATTACGTTGTTATTAAATCATTCTTGATAATTCATAATTCATAACTTCGAAAACATTTTAAACCCTAACACATTACCGCGGTAATCGATTTCTTTAATACAAAATGGTGCCTCCCTAGCAATGGGGAGCGTAAATATTGAACTGTACAATTCTAGTTTCTGCCGACTTTGTAGTTTAGATTGTGAGCAGAGTGGAATATTTATTTTCAACAACAATTCATCAGAAAATATAAGTATCAGCATCAATAAATATCTCCACTTAGAAGTGAGTACTTAGGAATAAGTTCCACATTTGATTTCGAATTGACTCCAGTTGTTTTACTTGTCAAGTACAACGAATGTCAAATAATGTCACTTTCTGTTATTTGTTTAGAACTTTTTGCAGTTGAATCGTCTATTACTTCTATATCCCCTGATATGTTTTACTTTTAACACTTATTAAGAATCTAACTTCCTAGGCCAATAATTTTAGGTTATCTCATCAATTTCTTTAGTGACTCCCAAATTATTTTACTGTTTTTATGTACTGCAAATTAGCTGAATTGCTAAAAAAAATTAAAAGATAAATACACTGCCGGACAAAATTAAAGGATCACTTACAAATATTTATAGTATTATTACATAAGAGATAAAAATATAAATTCCATTGCCCCAGACTGGACTTTGTGTTGTATCTTATCCAGTTAATCCTGTACCTGTTTATATTCCCACCCGTTTATGGAGAAAAGGGTCAGTTAATCCACTTATTTTCTTTCTTCCTATCAGTAAATGGTTAGTTGTTAGCAAAGATTCATCTTATTGAAGATTTTCTAACATTTAAGAGACTTTAGTTTTTACTTGTGAGTTTAGTAAGAACGTTGTGATGGCCAACAGAAGAGCATTGACCGAAGAGGAATCAATTCGTGCTGTTGCTTTGAGTGAAGAAGGGTTTTCTCAAAGGCATATTGCGCAACGGCTCCAGCGGTCACAATCCGTAGTGTCCAGGGTGCTTAATAGGCACCGTCGAACTGGAGGGCATACAAGAAGAGTCGGACAAGGCCGTCCGAGGTCAACTTCCCACCGTGACGAGAGATTTTTGCAACTGCATGCTCTTCGGGATCGCCGATCAACTGGTAACAGTCTGCGTGGTCTCCTCCAGAGGTTCAGGAATGTGCAAATTTCAGAGCGAACCGTGAGAAGACGACTCAACGATTATGGATTGACCTCCCATCCTTCAGCTACTGGACCTCTTCTCTCCAGGGAACACCGGGTTGAGCGCTTGAGGTTTGCTCGGGAGCACCTAAACTGGACTCAGGAAGATTGGAGCCTCGTATTATTCAGCGATGAGTCAAGATTCTGTCTCCGATCTCCAGATGGACGGGAAAAGGTATGGCGAAGGCGGGGAGAGAGGTATGCTCCATGCACTTTTTCTCCAAGGGTTGCGTTTGGTGGTGGGTCAGTGATGGTGTGGGGGGGCATAAATTTAAACTCCCGTACAGAGTTGGTTCTTGTGAACCGTGGCTCTATAACTGCTGACAGGTACATTAGGGAGGTACTTGAGCCACATGTAATACCTTTCGCCAGAAATATCGCAGGTAACTTTATTTTTATGCACGATAATGCCCGACCTCACGTTGCTCGATCAGTGCAAAATTTCCTCAGACAAGAAGAAATTGACGTTATGGTTTGGCCACCCAGAAGTCCAGATATGAACCCAATAGAGCATGTATGGGACATGCTTGGAAGACGTGTCCGCGCCCGAGACCCACAAAATTTGGCAGATTTAAGGGAAATGTTAGTGGAAGAGTGGAACAACATCCCAGAACAACATGTAAGAGCCCTGGTCGCTGGAATGGGCAGGAGAATGGAAGCAATTATCAGAGCTAGAGGTGGGAATACCAATTATTGATCGTTTTCCTCGAATTCTTCCTTTTTATTCAGTTTTGTTATTTCATTTCATTTCAAAGATTTACTTTTTCATTTTGAGACTGTAGGACATTTTTATTTTTTGATTTGTTTTCCTATTAAAAATTTCTAGAAAATAATTTTTTATTTTTTATTACCCTTATAATAAAGTGTGACTTCCAAAGAAAAAAGAATATTTTCAAAAATACCCTATACAGTTCAGTAATTTCAAAATATTCAAGTGATCCTTTAATTTTGTCCGGCAGTGTATATACATATACTTAAAGTAAATATTATTTCTTTTTTACTTATATAATTTAATTTCAAATGAAATCAATGCTTTTTTCTCCCTTTATTATGTTTTTATTTATTTTTAAATCGCTAAACACAAATGTTACTATACATATTATTTTATTTACCTATCATGTCTCCTATGTTATACACTTTGTTATATAGCAATCAGTGAGACTTTCACTGACTTACTATACAAACTAGGCCCTTTGTACACATTGATAAAAGAATTATTAAGTAATTTTAGTTGGGGTCCGGTCTAGGTAGATAAATAAAATACAAATTTAAAAAAAGTGTATTTTTAAAAAGATTATCTGACAACGTTTCAGCTTACATTACAAGCCATCTTCAGGGCTGTAGAAATACAATGTAAATGTCAAAGGAAAAAAGGAAGGGTATTATTGGGAATAGGTAACTTTGGAACTGAGAAAAATGTTTGACAGGTTTTGTATAACACTTGGTATAACATCAATGGTTCTATCTCCACTGACTGGTATACCAAGCACACATACTCAGGTCGTCTCCTCCACTTCAACTCATCTTAATGAGCTGAGCATTCATTTCAAAAAAATTAATTTGGCCAAAAACCTCATCTACAGATCACTCACACTCTCTGACAAGATATTCCAAAGTAAAAATATTAAACGTGTTACTGACATCCTCCTGTCTAATGGTTTTCATACTCACACCATTAAAAAACTTGTAACATAATTTTTTATTTCCACTTCTCCAACTATCCCCTCCCCCAAAATAACGACCTCATTTTCTGTTCTCTTCCTTATATTCCAAAACTTTCTGAAAATATTAAGAAATCTCTAAGAAAAACTTTCCCTAACCTTAAGCTTTCTTTTTCCACCAACAACAAACTAAAATCTATTTACACCATCCTCAAAGACCCCATCCCCCTTCCTAATAGAACTAAAGACGTCTACAAAATTCCCTGTTCCACTCCTAATTGCCATGGTTCTTAAATTGGACATATTGCAAATATCAAAATAACTGATGAACCAGTATAAAGTATTTGTACAAAATAAACAAATGCAGTCAAAACTAAAAAATAATTATAAACCAGAGACTTTAATTGAAATTGACACAAAATTAAAAACAGGAGTTATTCACCTTATAAAAATACTGTCTAAAAATAAATCAATCAAATATAAAAGACCTAGAAAAATTACTCAAAATGATACACAAAATTTAGCCGTTCCAAGTACATCAAACATGCAAATCACAAGCATTAAATCTCCTCACACAGTATTAGATTTATCTGATTCAGTGTAAAACCAATTTTTAATTTTACAAAGTTATAATTTTAGTTTAAGTAATAATAATAAAATATCAATTTAAAATTGATNGTTAGATTTAAATTCTAGAATTACAAATTTATGAGAAATAAGAAGAATTAGGGACATCTTGTAAGAAATCCAAATGTTATCAGTCCCTATATTGAATATTAGAAACTTTAATTTTTGGAAATTGAAAACTTTTTACTCCCAGTATCATGTCAATTCATGATTTATTTCAAGAACTTTAGAAAATAGAAAAACATTTTATTAATTCATTTCCTATTAGCATGGAATTTACTAACATACTAAAATTTAACTCTTTACTAACAATAAATTGTAAACTAGACATAGATAGAATTATTTATGCTATAAAGTTACCTATATATTCAAAAGATATTTATGAAATGTATATGTTACCTATCCCTTCATCTCATGAAAAGCAGTATTTAACTAATTTTCCTAATTTCATTTTAAAATCAAATAATATAATTTATTATTTAGAGAAAAATTGTAAAACGTACTTTCACTGTCCTAGCAGCTGCAACCCCTCACATACTGATGTTTATTTCTTCTTCACATCTACTGAGATGTGAAGAAGAAATCAATCAACTGATTGGAATTTCCGAAACTGGAAATATTGAGTTTCATTGATCATATTCCTTACTGCAACAAATACATTGCTGCAATGTCTCATCCAACAGAAATAAACTTTGAATCATCAAGTGATATCCAAACAACCAACATGATCGGACTTTACATCATCAATCTAAAATACGACGAACTTCTATTCTTCCAAAACATCTCTTATAATTTTAAAACCTCTAGTTATGAAAAACAAATTCTTGTTTCTAATTTAAATTTTAATTCAAATTTTTCTAAAGCAACTGTTACTTTGCGTTAATTTATGTTGCAACTTGAACTTTCTGTTAATTTTAAGAAATTAAGTTTACATAATTTAACACAGAACTTTGATAACCATTATTTTTATAATATTTACACTATTGAATATCTAAAAAAAAATCAATAATTTAACAAATATTTCGATTGATCATAGTCATAAGCATCACTCAGATTTTACTTCCAGGTGCAGCTTCAATTTAGGGGGAGGGGCTTAAACCCCATGTATACTAATATTTTCCTGACTATTATATAAATTATGCTGAGATTGTAAACAATGTTTCAAGCATTCACAGAATCCCCCACTCTTTTCTGAGCAAAGTTCTAACCAACCAACCCTATAATTTATAACTAATGCTGCCTATAATTTATATTTTTCTAATTGTTTCCAGGTTTCTGATGACAGAATTTATCCTCAAAAAATATGCTCAAAATGTCACGGGAAATTGGTTTCAACAATTTCATTCTTTAAATTAGTTTCTGAAGGCCAGAAAAAATTGCAAGACCTTGTGAAACCTACTCATTTCTCCATTAAGGCACAAGGTAAAAATTTATCTCTTATTGTCAATTTAATTTGTATTTATTAATTTTTACATTTTCAGTAATAAATGTATCTCGTTTTTCAGAATGTTAGAGTTGGTTCTTCTCGGCGCTGTCTTACTGTGGCTCCTTCTGAAACTATGGACCGTTCCTTATCGCTACTGGGAATTGCGTGGATTCCCCTACATTCCTGGGAAATTCCCCTTCGGCTCCTCCATGGAACTTGTCATTCNTAAATCTTAATTTATCCTTTACAACTTGTTAAGTTTCATAAGTGCAAAATCTAACTTTTTAAAATTTATTTTCTATTTTATCAAAAATGCTTATTAAGGAAGATATGTATGAATATAATGTAAATAGAAATTATTATAGCTTATTATAATAAGCTATAAAACAGCTGAGTTTTCCCCTATTTTTTCTTCTCAACCAGTATAAACCACGGTTTAGTGGTATTTCCTTTTATGCTTATTGCTCTGTTCGGCTTACTATATATAATTAGTAAATTACTCACATTTATGCCCATATTCATGTAACATGTGAAATCTGCTAAGATAAAGCAGCTTCTATGTGCCAAATTTTACTCATATCAAAAATCTTTATCCCCAGTTCACACCCTCTATTACTGTGTGAGTAATCTTTATTTCATTGTGGCTTCGACTGATGAAAGTGATTTAATTTCAGTTCTGCAATGTGGAGGAATTAATCCAATGGTTAAATTGGTTGGATATCAGTGATTCTAGTAAATTTATCATGTATACCCTTTTAATTTAATTTTACTAGTTTAAACTTAATTCAGTATTCAGAATTACGATAGCCTCAATAGAAACACTCTATTTTAATAATTACTGTACAGAAACCAATGAACTCCTAAAAAGACGTCGAGGAAGACCAAGGAAATCTCATGCATCTGTGTCTGTCCAGTCCAGTCCAGTTCTTCTTGATGTTGTAAACTTAAAAGAAACATCAGAGGCTAAAATCTTTGAAGAAACCTCAGGAAAATATAAGAGGAAAAGAAAGCTTCCTAGCAGGTATTGTAAAACTCTAATAATACTTCTATCTTATCTGGATTGAAGGGATTTGCAAATTTTAGTTCACTTAAAGACTTGTTAATTAAATAGACTAGTTAAATTCCTAAGCTTGATTTTATAACTTTTTTCTTACACTTATAATTATGAAGGTGTTTCTGCTATTATGATTTAAGGGATATAACCATAATAATTTTTTTGTACTTCAAGGGTTGTGTCATTTTCAGTAATCATTTGCTCCATCTTGTAAAATTCTTTCATCTTGCTTGATGTTGGTGTGACTAGGTGAAAATTATTACTACTAATTGGTTCAAAATATTTATGGTTAAATTCAGTGAATTTTTTTATTATCTCCTGCTTCAATTTATTATTCTGTTTTACAAATAATTCCAGCATTTTATCATACTATTTATTGTTCTTAAACTGTAGATTGTTGTACAGTGTGACCTAATGGCATCACATAGATATTTTAAGACAGTTGTATATTTTCTGAATGAGACACTTAAATCAAATACCCATATATTTTACAAAATTTCTTTTTTTAGTTACTCATACTGTGGTTTATCAACTCCTTCAATATTACTCTATTTATTAGGATGAAAATTTTTACAAGTAGTAACCAAAAAAAAATCACTTCTAAATTTAAATTAAAAATTAAATCTTAAGCTTCTTTTTTTTTTTATAACTTGATTGACATTGGTAAGCTTCAAATATTATTTTCCAATGCATATCTAATGTTTGAATAAGATTCAAGCAGATACTCTTGAACTGGCATAAGTAAATTCATTAACTTTAATCTTTAACTCTTGTCATGCTAGTGCCCAATCCTTCCCAGTTCATCACCACATGAGAATTCCTATCTCCTTATAGCCGAGTCTGAAATCTGGCTTGAACCTCCCATTCCCTACTCTACTATCTCTCTCCCCTCCTATACACTTCTTCATGTATCTTTGTCATAATAGATTGCCCCTCACTGTTAGTGTTTCACTATTCTTACACAACTCTCTCAAACACAACATTCTATGTGTCTCTTCTTCTCCTAATTACCTTCATTTTTATTAGCTCCTTGCAGAGATTTAACCTTAGCTCTCCCTGAATCCTCTTTACTGTTGTTATTGCCACAAACTATTTTACTTCTGCCTCTCCTTACAGGATTAATTTTACCATTGTTAATATTCCTTATATTTTCCTTTTCATCTCATTTGAATTATCTAAAATGTTCAAGTTCCAAAATTTTCTCTTAATCTTATATCCTTCCCTGCCTCGACTAACCTCGATTCTGGCCTTTTCTCTTCTTCCCTCGACTTGAAAATTAATTCCCTGAATTCTAACCCTTTCATTCTATCTCCAACCTTACTCCCCTCTAAACTCTACTAGCACACTATTCTGCTCTCTTTGGATGACTTCTGAATTAATAGAAATGTACAGAGTTAATTGAATTTGTTAATGACTAATATCAGGTAAGTGTGGAAGAGGAAGAAAATATTGAAAACATTTTAATATTAATTTTAAAAGTTATATTATTGTTATCACAAAATTTGGTAATACTTAATAGGTAAAAAAAAGTCGTTTTTTTTNTCACCAAACTACAAGAATTAATTCTTCATTAACTCTCATGACCATCTTAAATGAAATATGGGAAATCTGCTCAGTTTATTCAGCTTCTTTGTGATGCACTAACATTATTTTTTCTTCTAATTTTGAGTTTTGAGAGTGGTGTCAATGGTCACCTTCTCTCCTCATGTGATTGATATTGAATGTAATTTTTTTTTACTAATTCATTGTGGTGATCAAATTACAAAATGTTTTAATTTAACAGAATGTAATAAATAAATAAAAGTTAAAAAAAAAAAAAATTTTGAGTTGGTTAATAATTTAGTCTTATTCTGATTGAAGGTTTAGTTCTTCCCTCCAGGGAAAGGAGCTTGAAAAGGTATATAGAGATGTTGGCCTTCCAGAGGATGAGATCGAAGCTCTCAATTCTACTAATGGTACGGAAATTACAAGTTATTAGTGTGTGTGTGTGTGTGCGCGCGCTTTTATAATTAGTGCAAAATTATTTATTTTCCTACTGAGATAGGCATTTTGGTAACAAAATGTGGTCTCTGAACTACCCCTTCACCAACCAACTATTAATATTTATTTTGTATGAAGAATATGTGGAAGAATATTCTTGTTTTGTTTGTTTCTCTAGCAGAATTAATCGAACCAACAGTGACTGGAAATGTTATTGGGAAGTTGGAAACCCTGCAGGGTGAGGACCTTGGAAAAGTGATGGTTCATCAGCCATCTGAGGAAGTTAATCGAAAACAAATAAAATATTCCTGTGATACCTGTGAATTAGTAAGTTATCTTTCTTTATATATTTACAAAACTTCCATATCTCTATTTAAATAATTTAATTGCACAGATTTATCTTACACATACACACACGCTTTCTTAACCAAAAGAAATACTAGTACTGAAACCATTTTATATTCTGAAAGAAATATATGTATTGCGGTAAATAAATTTTACTTAAAAATTTGTTTCATATTTTTTATCAATGTACATTGTATTTTTCTGTCTGCCAAATAGTTTTATCTCTAATTAATTTATCTGGTAATCAATGCCTACCTCAACAAAGTTTGCAAAAGCTAAGCAGTATTTTAAGCTTGCTTTTATTTTTCTTCTGACCAATTTCAGCCCTTAATATAAATTCAAACTCATGTACACACATGCATGCATGATCACTTGTGTGTCTGTGTATGCATATATTTATAAAATAGAATAGAAATATATTTATTAAATACAAGGCAATTATTACATTATATTTATTCAGGCATACCTCTTGATCTGTGATTATCAGAGTAGTTAGTAGTTCAGCTATATATATATAATAAAACACTCGGGCTGTGATATAGATAATAAATGAGAACAGGTGGGAGAAAGAGTGTATTGAACACACAAAAAGAAAAAATCACAAGGAGTAAAATTTTTGGGTATCTCATGCTATAGATTATTAAGTCCTTCAGAAATGCCATATTTCGTTCATAAGTTGACTGTTAATCTCTTTTGGACATTTCAATGTATATTCTATCTATATTTTCTTCATATCTTTTTGCATATTAAATATCTTTCTCTTATCTTCACAAGCAGTGCATTCCTTAATTATGTGAGTGAGAGTCAGTGATCTGCTCATTATACCAGTGGCAAATGGGAGGAAGGTCTCTTGTCATGAGATACCATGATGTACCCATGTGATATCAATTGTCCTGAGCTTATTGGTGTTGGATACCTCATATTATAATTTATTTACTTTCTTCTTTATATTCCCTTAAATTTTCATTTTACATCAAGTATTTAACATACCAGTGTCTCCAAAACGAGACTGCAAAATTATTTAGGTGTAATAAAATATTGATAAGTACATCATTTGATGTATATCAATGATCTGAGATAACTTATTCGTAGAATTTAGTCATCTTAACAAATTACATAAGTTCTTAATTCTCCTGCTTTTCTTTTATTTTGTATTTGAAGAAGAAATCGAAATTTCATTTTGATTGGTGGAATAAAATTATGACAATGTTAGCTATTTAAGTCTGACTGGCTTGAATCAGTGAAGCTGACTTAATACTGATGAAAAATGCAGCTCAAGCTTCTGTAGGTCTTTGTAATCTGCCTGGGTTTATGCAAGGGCAGCGAAATTGTCAGGTAAGCATATGCTTTCAGTTCAAGAAAGGAGCCTCCACTACTAAATTGTCTTTTCTTCACAGTACCTTATGCCCTTAGAGAACTGTGTGATATAATAGAGCTGTCTTATTTGTCTGAGGCGTGCAGTATCTATCTCTTGAAGATGATGTGACCGCAAATGACTAGTTTTCCTTATTTTTTTTTTTTTTTTTGTTTTTTGTTTTTTGCTTCCCAGAAGCTGGGTTGCCCACATTGGACATAGCGCTAAAAACAGAGATGGCTTTTTAATCCTGCGCATGGGATTATCAACATTTCTGAACTGTTTTATTATTGGTCCATTATGCTTGCTTTTCTTCTGATCTAATTGTGTCATACATTAAGTAGATAAAATTTATCATTCTTAGACTAATAAAATTCTTGTTGGTATTCAAAACAATTTAATATTTGTCAAAATTCAAATTTCACATCATACTAATTGCTCATACTAATTACTAAGTAAATTTTTTATTGTTAAAAAAGAGTGCAAAAGATAATGTTCTATGCTTTTAATGCTATAAAATTGTATTTTATTTTAAAATCTACTTGCAAAAGATTTTTTTTTTTAAACAATAACAATCATTTGTTTCAATTTAAACAGTGCATAAATTAACTGTATTTGCTTCATTAATGGATTTTGCATTCTTATTTTTGTTGTAGGTTTTTACTCGAGAATATAAGTTTTTAGCTCATCAGCTAAGTCATGATTTGTCTGCAAAAAATCATGGTCCATTACAATCTGTGAGTATTTCCTGTATTATTTAAATATTCTCTTTCTCTCCATTTTTCTTTTCTCTCTTTTGTAAATGTAGGAAAGCAGCTTCCAATTAGCATCTCTAAATTTTGTAACACTTTTTTAATTGTGAATTCTGAGTTTAGTTATGCTAGCTAGGAACTTCGGAGCTTAATCAGTTGTCTGGACCTTCACTAGCTGTTCTTTATCGTGGCTCATATACTAATGGTCTTCCAGTTTTTATATGTAAATTTTGATTAGTAGTACAAAGACCTGATTCACTCCTTGTAAAAAAAAGAAAGAAAAAAAAGGCCTTTTTTAAAGGCCAGGGACATCTAAATAAATTTGTGCAACACATTAATTATGCCAGTGCTCTATGGGATTTACAACCGTATAGTTTGTAAGCTTGGGCACTTAAAAAATTATGAAAATTGATTGTAGAAAAAAATAATTTGAGAAAATAATACTCCGTAGAATTTTTGGTTCTATAAATGAAGTTGATGCTTGATAAAGAAAAAAAAAGGAGCTTATTGCATCAGGCTGCCTAATGATGTTAACTATTGATATAATAGTCATAATCAAAAGACTTTGATGGGCAGGCCTGCATGAAATGGGATGAACCATTGTGAAATCCCTAAGAGATTAATGGCTGAGGAGCACAAAAAAAACCATGAGTTGGAGACAAGCATGATGTTGGATGGCATGAATGTGAGCTTAAGGAAACCTTGAAAATAATAAATTGTAGAGCTTCTGCAAAAGAACAAGCCCTCTAATGATGACTAATAAAGGAAGCCGATACCCAATAGGATAGCGAGGTTGTTACTTCATCTATGCATGTATGTTTATCAAACTTTTTCATCATTTTTCTATCTAAAGTCTTTAACAAAAAAGTTTTTTTTAGCTCTTGGCCATAATTGTACACAGGGTATTAATTTTCTGTAATGGGCATCCTAAGCTGCCAACCTATTATTAGCTAAAAGCATATAGCATATAATAATATAATCACAACCATAATAATATAATCACATGCTTTGATCCTCAGCAAGATAAATTAGTTTATTATGCTTGTCTTTGAAGTGATAGTACAACACAATCAAGAGATGGAAAGAGGTTGCAAATAGCAGAACTAACTCTGGCTATAGCTCCACCAGGATTGGAGCATTATTACATCAAGACAAATTTCAAAATGGGGATGCGATTCTTCACTTTATCTACAGTTGTATGAGTTCTGAACACTAAAAGGAATATAGCAGAAAGTTTGAATTTATGAGTCATTAGTTAAATTTATGAAAAAGAGAATTTTTACTGAAGCATCATCATCCTAAGAAGATTAGTTTTTTAAGGTGTTTATAAGGCGTAATAACCTAGAAGTTGATTGCCCTTCAATTCAATAGATTGCCAATAGATGTTCAAGGTTTATGCAGTTTGCTATTGTCAAATATTGGGTGATAATTATAGTAAATTATATGGCTTGAAAATTAATATAGTCAGCTTCATGTAAAAATAACAAATCAAAATTTGCTCATTGTTTTGACAGTTATTGCTCTGATAAGATAGATTTGAATTGTTTATTTAAATATTTGACAATTTATTATCAGAAGTAACAAAAAAAAAATTGTTAATGCATTATTAAATGACAATTTTAATGTGTGAGTTTTAATGCATTTTAAGTATAAAATTCAAAATTCTGAAATATGAACAAAACCTTTTGGAACATAATAAATGCTAAAACAATGACTTATACAATTCAGAAAAAATGGAACTATCTTAAACAATAAAAAAATTGAAAAAAATGTGTTTGTGAATCTTCTGGAAATCAATTAATTAGAAACCATATATAATGAAATATTATATAAATGATATATATTTGTGATAATAAATAAATATTAATAAAAAGCTATATCTTAATAATTCATAGAAATAAGTAGGTCTCGTAAAACTATTTTTGATGCTTGGTAATATTTATTAATTGACATAAACCAAAGATAAACTTTCCTATACTTTGAATAAATTCCTACTTGAAATGAATCCTATTCTATTATTTTAAATACTTTAAATAAATCTCATTACATTATTTTTTCTTTAGGCTTCTTCAAAGAAGAAGGATGTTTCTAAAGACAAAGATCCTCCCAAAGGAGAAAAAGAATCTTATGATTGTGAAATTTGTAATAAAAAATTTAAGTATTTATCTTCTCTTTCATACCATAAGGTTAGTGAGTAATACTGAGATTTTACTGAATTTGTTTGACAAAATTTCTTATATTTTTCATATTTCACAGGAACTGAACTTCTAAAGAACTGAACCAAAGAACATACAAAATTAAAATAAAGAAATGACTGAAATCCACTTTGTTTAGTGAGTTTTATATAACACATTTAAATTCAATTTTTTTCATGGAAAGAAATAAATCAATCAATTTTGCTTTACCAATTTTTTTTTTTTCAACTTATTCACTGCCTCTGGTGTGGTGGAAATATATTAGTGGTGTATTCACAAAAAAGTGCTTCTCCAGTTTCAAAAATAAAGTATATAATTTATTGATATATTTGAATGTGAAAAAGGACCTTATGATTGTGACCCATTGAATTTTTCTATTCTTTGCTGATACTACATATATAGGAGAAGTTAAAAATATGATCTGGTTCAAAATTGTGTGTATATGTCCTTACAAAAATTTAGGAGCTGAGTTCCTTTGCAAAATAACAAATGTTACAAAGTTTTTGCTCCCTTATTTTTGTAACTTTTAAAATAAAGAAGCCAAGGGATATTTAAGTTTCTTCCTGCAAATTATTGGATGAGTTCATTAATTGCTATAGTCAGTGAGGGGTTGGGTTTAGTGGAAACCAAATTAAAAATTTGTTCTACTTTTGTTATTTATAAAGTTATGATAAAATCTGTAGAACATAAAATGTGCGAAATTGCATTTGTTAACATTTATGTACTACAAAATTCTTTGAAATATTCATAGTGTGAAAGATACTAAGGAATTAACTTGGAGGATTGATGAACCCTTCTCTTTTTGAGCTGGAGAAACTAAATTTGGTACTCGTTTCCTTTTACAATATAAAATAAAATAAAATAGACATTTTTTATCATTGTTATTATTATATTATGCCAAAAATTTATAGAATAGTATTGGTATAAAATGCAATTTCCCTATATTTATGTTCATTAAATTTATTGAAGTTACTATTATTTTAATCTAAAGTTCAAATATTATCCAAATTCAAAATGTACATTACCATATAAGTGTATATCTGTAAAGTTAATATATCTATGTCTATTTGGTGGCAATTATATGTCAATGATGAGTGAAGATAGAGATTGAACCTCTGAACTATACCAACTTCCAAAGTTGATGGTGTCTAATTGTAAGGAAAGCATTTTAAGATAGGCTGGTATTTGAAACACTGAGAACAACAGCCTCAAAAACATGCCATTAGATGAGCTGTACTAAAGGCCACTTACTGATTTCATTACATGGTCAACCATGTATATGCATACTCTTTATTTAAATACTTCCTTTCTCACTTAAACATCATGAAACCACAAATAAAATTTATTTACTAAAGATTCAGAGGATAGTGGAATTTATAGTCAGTTCTGTTGACTGTTCTCACTTACTTTTGTTAAAACTTACTTATGCTTAGATGGCTCAAGTTCTTATGACAACTGGTATATGTTGGAGTTAAATAATGAGAACAGAAGTTGAAGCAGAAGTAGCTGCTATTTTAATTTGATTTATTTTGAATCTTAACAAATGATTTAGCTTTGAACTTACTTAAATTTCTTATTAGATTATTATTTCTCAATTCACCATATGAAATTTAAAAATTCTTGTATTTTTATTCCAAAGCCTGTGTTGTGAATGAATGAATTCAAAACGACTTTAATTCATGCAAACAAATGTTAATCCTTTATGAAAAGAGCGATTAATTTTAATTCAGTCCTCTTTAAGCAATTAATTTTTTAATTTAAAAGCAACTGAAGCTATCTAAAAAATAAGCTTTTTTTTTTTTTTGGAAAATATATGCCCCCTCTGAGCAAAAGGCACAATTTTCGTTTGCTAAATTTCATGCAGGTGATTAGACGCTCGAAGATCAGTTGGCCAAAAGTCTTTGATTTAGGGGATGTTGGAAGAATAATTGTGTTGGATCCTTGCCTAATTTGTTCAGAGGTGGCCTTACAACTTAATAACTTATCAAACACTGCCTGGAATTATCTCCATCGGCTAGGAATAAGCCAAAACTGGATTCCTCATAAACTTACAGAAGCCAATAAGGTAAGCCGCTAAACAACTGCATCTTCTTTAGCTGAAGATGAATTCTTTAGCTTCTTGCTTAAAAATCGTATCCTTTTTAGACAGTATCATCGTCTGCGATGAAAAGTACGATTTAAGAATAGTTTTAGACAATCATAAGAGTAGATGTTGGGTGATGAAAAGAAAAGTTTTTCTAATTGTTTTTTGGACAGCCAAGGGTGTAGTATATTTAGAAATTATGAATAAGGTAAAATTATCACTGCAGAAGTATACCCACAGTACTGAATCGTTGCCACTCAAAGCTAAAGCTTTTTGATGCTGGGTTAGTCAATAGGAAAGGACCTCTGCTTCCCCAGGGTAATGCTTGGCCACACTCTGCCAAATTGACTATTGACAAATTGACCATGATTGACTAGGAAGTTTTGCCACATTCACCCTATTCTTCTGACCTTTCATTTACTGATTACCACTAGTTTAGATCTCTGGGCAACTATCTCAGACAAAAATGTTTCGACAACTGAGACAGGCTACTATCTACTTTGAACGAGTTTTTCATCAATAAAAGTTAGCTATTTTCTAAAGGAAGATTTGGGATTTTCAATTTACAATTATGCTGGAAGAAGGTTATTTATTATAACAAAAAATGTTTCGATGAATGCATGTATTTATTTATAATCCTTTCTTTATTTTAAACTTCCCTTATAAAAAAAGACAGTACTTTTTGAACGGCCTGGTAGTAATATAACTAGAATCGTAAGATTCATTTCCCTTTTTTTTTTTTTTTTATTTGTTGTTCTCCTTTGTTAATCTCTTCACTTTTTAGGGAACGGAACACAATGATGGCCGAAGATATGTTTGCAATAAGTGTCCCAGATCATTTAAGCATCATCAATTACTAAGGAGGCATCAGATAGTTCATACATCTTTAAGGTATATTTGTATTTACTATCTACGACTTGATTATGCATAGTATTGGTTAATTTTTATATTTGGGGTTGAATCATATTTCTTTTTCTTTTAATTAGACTTCATATTATTCCTTGGGGGCTTGCTTCACTCAGTATAAAATATTTTTTCTCTAACCCAAATGCATATAAATCCATCAAATTTTTAAGTTTAATGTAATACCTTTATTAATACATTTGTCTTGTACGATCAATTCAATTTGTTTAAAGGCAGAAATAGTACTGACTGGCAAGGGCCAATGATTACTTAAAGAGGCAAAATGTAGCTGGAAGCTGTTATTTAAAACCCCATTTGGTGTTCTTTTGGCAACAAGGGCTTTTGATGGGAGGCGACTATCTCTTTCATAGCCATAATTTTTCTTAGCATTTTTTGTTGGTTTTATGTCTGTTTAAATTGATTGCAATAATTTGAAGATTACTTTATTTTAAGGCTTAACTATCTGACATAATTATAGTAATTTAAAAGAATCACAATCATTAAAATATACTTTTCTCGGCTGATTCATTTGAGAATTAATTGGGCAATTACTTTTAGGACTCATGTATGTGAAGAATGTGGCTCTTCATTTAAAACTAAGGGAAGTTTGTTGAATCATATGCTTACTCATACGGGCATAAAGAAGTATTTTTGTGAAACCTGCGGTCATATGTTTGCCCACAGAACTTCATTATTACTTCACATGAGGTGGCACAATGGGGAGAAGCCTTTTGAATGTGATGTTTGCCATAAAAGATTCTCACAGAAAGGAAACCTTCAAGAGCACATGAGAACGCATACAGGTGTGTATTACTTTATATGTGTAACACATTGGAAGCTCAGATTCAATTGATTATTTATGTCAGAAAAGTTGAGCAAACATTAGCTACCACTAAAATAATTAAATTTCAAGCATCAATGTATTATGTTAAAAAACATCAACATATACTTCAAACATATCACTTGACCACTCCATGATAGTTCTCTTTTTGGAACTCCATACCCCTCAAAATCTGGCACTCTTTTCTCCTACCTCTGTTTAAATCCCAATTTTTTTTCTCCTCTAAGCCCTTCAAGATGATATTTAATGTTGCTCATTCTTGAGCATAATAATATGTTATTATTATGTTACTAATTTTGTCATTTTCAGGTAGTTAATTTTTTAATAATAAATTTTGTTTTCAGCAGCCTCGAGTTATATTATATATATACACACATACATACATACATACATACATACATATTAGATACATTATTAAACAGCACTTTTTCTTTTTTTTCTCGTTCTGTTTGAATTTACACAGGTTTGTAATTTCCTTTTATCATGATTGTTTAATATTTTTTATGGGTTCTTTAGCTTCTTAATAAAGTATGTTTTACTTCTTCATTCTTTCTATTTATGGTCTGTGACTGTGGAATCAGAACTTTTGAGGAAAATGCACTCGTGCCATAACCACTAGGCTATGTATACCCACAAATAATACATTATAATAACCAATAGTTAATATCTATAAAA
Source organism: Oncopeltus fasciatus (assembly GCA_000696205.2). Classification (NCBI taxonomy): domain Eukaryota; kingdom Metazoa; phylum Arthropoda; class Insecta; order Hemiptera; family Lygaeidae; genus Oncopeltus; species Oncopeltus fasciatus. The sequence goes on along the minus strand of KZ809286.1, from coordinate 61,995 downwards.
TGATTCAAGGCCAGCAGGTAATTGAAAATCATTTCCTGAAGTCTACCTGATCATCTTAGATTGTCTCCCATATTATCTGACTAGGTCAACTTTTGGTACTTATCTACTTACTTCCACAATTGAGGGGAAAAGTGGGACAGAACTGTAATTGTCAATACTTATCAGTCCTTCTTTTTGTAGAGCAAAATAACTTTAATGCTCTTTCGATGCAGATATACCAGGTATGCAAGTTTAAAATGTCGTTTATTTGTTAAAATATATACACAGTAATTTAAAAAAAAGTATAATATATTTTATTCAAAGTACTGGCCCTCGCTTTCTGCACATTTTGTCCATCTCTCGGGCAATATATGGATACCATTCCAAAAGAATGCTTCATCTTTATTTGAAATCCATTCATCGAGCCATTTTCGTACGTTTTCGAAATTGTTGAAGTGTTACTCCGCCAATGAGTGTCCCATCGATGAGAAGAGGTGATAATCAGAAGGCACCAGGTCAGGTGAATATGGCGGGTGGGGTAGGAGTTCCCAACCAAGCGAAGAAATCGTTTCCTTAGTCAATCTGGCTGAATGTGCAGGAGCGTTATCATGCTGAAGAATGACTTTGGCGTGCCTGTGAGCCCATTCTGGGCGTTTTTCGATCAATGCGTGACTCAAATTGATCATTTGTTGTCGGTAGCGCTCGGTATTGACTGTTTCGCCGGGCTTGAGAAGCTCGTAGGCGATTTGGTTGATTTTCTCGTTTTTGATCAGTAACATCAAAATCACCACGTTTGAAACGTTGAAACCAACGTTCACATGTCTTGACGGTTGGAGCAAGATCGCCATAAGTCTCAACAAAAATTCGATGACATTCAGATGCCTTTTTCTTTTGATTAAATAAGAAAATCATGACATGCCGCAAATGCTCTTTATTTGGCTTAAAATTAGACATTTTTAACACCAAAGAAAGGTATGATACGTCCACGTAAACGACTTAAAAACAACTGACTTTTGTAAACAAATTACTAACAAACAAAATAGCGTTTAGAGATGAGCAAATCCTTCAATAGGCTAAGAGCGCATTCTATTGGAATTAAAACGACATTTTAAACTTGCATACCTGGTATATAGGTAAATATTTCATTAATTTCCATTAGGTCCTGCCTGGGAATTGTTAGGCTTGATCATATAATTTACCTATGAGTTTAGAATTTTTGGTATTATTGAGTTCCTGACAGATTTTTTTTTTTTTTTAATGTAATTCTGAAGTATTTCGTCTTTATTAAATAGAAATTTTGGTCTTCAGAAAATAAGGCAGTGAAACATGAAAAATCATCCAGTGCATTACAACTGATATCAAATATGTTACAAGTATGGTACACACTTCTTTATTAGTAGCTTTACACAATGAATAGTGGACTTTATAGCAATCAGTCCAAAAATCTGCATTAGCTGTTCTGGTGTTATGCAAAGTATTATTCCTTAAGCCAAAAAATATCTGTATACATATAATTTTAAATTCCCAATAAGAATTTCTGCAGCAATTTCAAATGTTATGTGAATGTGAAAATAGTTGGTTATAATTTTTTTTTTCTTTTTATTAAGAGAGATTATCAGAAATCCGGTTTTGGTGGTTGAAGAATTAAAAAAAGAATTAAAAAAAAAAGTTTTTATAGATACTTTTTGTATCTATTTGGGGTTCGGTCAAGGTAGATCCGAAAAATACAAATTTAAAAAGTTTGTATTTTTCAATTATCTGCCAATGTTTTGGCTTACATTGTAATCCATCTCCAGGTTTGTTGAAATACATATCATAAGAATAAAATATAAATAAAAATAAAAACCAAAAATTAAAGGATTTATATTATTATTACATAGAATTGCCATAAATAAATGTAATGTGAAATCAAAAGCATGAATGTAGTAAAATATGTTGAACAAATTCAAAATACAAAAAACAAACTACTATCATTCACCTACTATCATACACTAACTAGCATTAAGGCGAGAGGGGATGTCGTGTCATAAAGATTCCGTTTTCATGACTGAAGGTAGGGTTTGAAACTAGTGAGACATTTTTTGAGATGGACAATGTGGGTTATGGAAGGGTGGTGGGGGGGGAGGTAAGAGGCTGTAAGTACAAAGGAAGAGTGGCCTGCATCAAAGGACATTATTGCAAATAAGTATCTTTAAGGATCTAGGAGAAATGTTTGACAGGTTTATTTTGAAGGAGAGCTAATGGTTTTTCAGAATGTTGAAAATGTTTGAATAAGTTTAAGAAATTTATTCTATGTTAGTTCTTTCATTAACACATTGTAAGTTAATGTGATCGGTTTCAGATAAAAGGCATTTGTGTTCATAGTGTTCAGTGGAAAGAATGGTAATGTCAAAGTCAAATGTGTGTCTTTGATGACTGGCGTGTTTCGTGAGGGCAGTTTTATTAGTTTTTTTCTTTATGTATTTTTTATGATTGTTTATTCTACGGGTAATAGGGTTTTAAGTTTGGTCAATGTAAGAACCATGGCAATTAGGAGTTGAATAAGGAATTTTATGAACAACATTGGTTCTGTTAGAAAGGGGGATGGGGTCTTTAAGGATTCTTACAATGTAAGCCAAAATGTTGGCAAATAATTTTAAAAATACACATTTTTTAAATTGTATTTTTTCGGATCTACCTTGACCGAACCTCAACAAAAGACATTTAATAATAATATCTAATGTCAAAAAAGTTCTTCATTTGAAAAAAGTTTTTATTTTAGGCCTTCATGAAGGCTGAATATGAAAAAGAAACATATAGAAATTGTATAGAAACATATCTATATGTCATTATCTGACAGAGAATAAGTAAATTAAAATGTAAAACTGTGTGTAATCGACTATATAAATATGGAGGCCAAACTGTTAACTGAAATAAAAACTTTTTGGTTACAAATTAGTTTTAATTCTTCAATTACCAAGACCAAATTCCTGATAATCCACTCTTCATAAAACTTGACAGTCAACAAATTTATCTCCAAATTGATAATTTTTTTTTTTTTTTTATTGCAGGAGAAAAACCATTCGAGTGTTCTGCCTGTGGACGCAGATTTACCACTTCCTCACAGTGCAAAATTCATATGAAGAGGCATACTGGTGAACGGCCTTGGTTTTGTAATTATTGTGAGAAAACATTTTTGAATAAGGCAACATGGCGCTGCCATTTAAGAAGGTGAGATTAACTTTAATGTTGTTTTTTTTTTGTTTTTTTCTTCTAAGGGAAGCCTTTTGGTTTTATTATATGAAGAGGATCCCTTCGCCTTTCATTATGTCTACATTTTTCATGATTGGTATCATAAAATAAGTCATTTATGTTATAAAAATCATGTAGAAAATAATGATATAATGTAAAAATTATCACAGTATAATATCCTTGATACTTAAATAAAATAATTTCAAAAATAAGCATGTCAAGCACTATATTTAGCATAGTCTCTATTAGTTTGAACTGGTTAATTATTTGAAGGTGTTCTAATTTTGTGTAGTATTTGTATATATTATCATATGTATTATTTTCTTAATAGAAAGTAATCTGTTGTTATTAACTTTAAAAATTGAAATCTTAAACCCAGCTTAAATTTGATGTTTTACATTTTAAAGTGCATAAAATCCAAAAATTAGGTATAAAAAAAATTAGGTCTATCTTATGAAGTCATGAACTTCACTCAAGATTTCTCACAAAAAAAGTTTAAATAAATTAAATTTGATAAAATTTGGGATTCAGTTTCTACATGTCTCCACAAAGTGCTTAATTTCATATGAGCTTGATCCATTCACTATAATCGGTTTAAGTTAACTTATTATATAAAGAGAGGATTCTCATTAGCCAACGTTTCGGCCTGAATTTCAGGGCTGAATATGAACAAGAAACATAAAAAAATAATATAGAAACTTGTATATATGTCATAATCTAACAAAGAATAAATAAATGAAAATATAAAACTGTGTGTAATCGAATATATAAAATGGATACTGAACTTATGGAAAGAAAAAAAATTATTTATGATATTCTAAGAGTAACATACCTAAAAGAATGATTGGGAGAAAGAGACTCATGCTCAACTGTGTCTGCATCATAACGGATCTGTTTTTAAAAATTGAATTAAATGGCTAAAAAAGTAACTTCTTCGGTTACAAAGCAGTTTTTAATTCTTCAACTACCAAGACCGAATTCTTCACTATATTCTCTTCATAAAACTTGACAGTCAACAAATTTACCTCTAAACCTATTATAGTTACAATTAAAGTTAGAAATTTCTCTTGCAGTCAAACCTGTTCACTGACCTAGAATTTTTGCCTCTTGGAGTTTTCATTTTTTTTTTTTTTCTTTTTTTTAAAAGTTGGGTGACCTACTTTTCTATAGATATAGTTAACCTAATTTAAAAAATATAAAAACCAAATTTAGTATTAAGTCCTAACATTGTTAGCCCTTAATTAATTAATTGTTTCAGGCTGAAACTGGATAACTGGGAGGGGGGGTTGAGAGAGAAAACAAAATTAATATTATGTAATATCTTCGTTGTTGTCTGTGACAGAATAAAAATTCTTAATAGAGTACAATAGACGTAAAATATAATTTTGTAACATTTATAAAGTATTGAATGTTTACGCGAAAAACGCTATTTAAAAAATAAATTCATGAATTTAGCTACTGTATATGAGTGCTTCCCCACTCTACCACTCGAAAAAGTACAAAGAAAGATTCAGCTTTTACTCAAATTGTTATCTGTGGCGTTTAAATTTAATTTTGTCATTTATTGAATTTGCTGCTTAAATTACGTGCTCCAGCGAGACGGACGATTTTCCTCAAATTTTTTTAACTTTTGTAGATTACGATCCCATAATTTCACTCACATAAACAATTTTTCGTTTAACTTACTGAATAATAGGCAGTTAAATTTTTTTGAGAAAGTTAAGATAAGTTGATCTTTTGAGAAAATAAGTATTTTTTTTTTTAAATTCCATATTTAGTTATGTGTAGTCATTGTCTGCCATAAGTGTAGTAGACTTATAAGTCAGTGATTTTTTACGCACATGTGAGATAGCCACTTGCGTCATTGCGTGGCTTTATTTCGTCATTCCAATGTTCGCTGTATTTCAATATTCCATGTTTAAGGATTGAGTGAATTTTAAGTGTGTTATTTATTTATAAATAATTAAATTAATAAATAAATTGTGCAATCAAGAACAGGTGGGATAGAGAATGCAGTGCACACACCAAAAGAAAAAAAATCACAGGGAACAAAATTTTCGGCCAGATTTCTCGCCCTTTGTCGGTGAGAGGGGAAGAGATACTAGCTGGTATGAAATTTTCCTTCAAGAGTCGTCGACACAAGTATTTTAATTACAAAAACTGCTAAATTTGAATTATGGATTGAATTATAAATTTGAATTATAATTACACTGTAAACAAGAATAATGGAGGGNATATTTATAAATGATTTCCATTTATATTTTTATTTATTTATGATTTGATCTATTACCTTATAGTTAGATCTTAGGTGAAATGTTTTAGCTTTCTAAGTTTGTTTTATTAAAAATTATTGCCAATTTTTAATTGAAAAAAAACTTATTTCCTTTAATTCCAATATTTAACCCTCCAAAAATTCAATACCTCCCCTGCTAGTTCCTGTAAATAAAGGTTTATGAAGTTTAAAATTGTGTTATGGTTAGCAATTAATAAATGGTTTTTTTTTTAATGTACCATTTCTCTGTAAAATTAATGCTTATAGGCATAAAGGAGAAAAGCCATATGAATGTGATATATGTGGGAATAAGTTTTCAGAAATCTGGGCTCTAAGGAAGCACAGAAGGGCTCATACTGGAGAGAAACCTTATGTGTAAGTATGAATTAAATAATTTGTATTCCCTTTTTTTTATTTTCAATTTTTACATCTTGTTTAATTGAAGTTGTCCATATCTATTGGCTCAATTACTCACCTTTCATGACTTTTTCCAACAAAACGGTCATATCTGCTATGCACTGCCATTCTGCGTTTTTATTCCAATGATCTTGTATCCCTCATAATATCATTGTTTCACATCAAACTTAGTTACTTTATGCAAGAACAAAAATACTATGATCCTATGTTTAAAAATCAACTCTGATTGATGTGACTATTGAAGAAGAAAAAATGTAAAAGTGCATTATTAGCTCCTTAAAATTCAGAACAGATAATCTTATCTATTCAGCTAAAGTTTTGAGTCAAAATAATATCATTCTATGAAATCTATAAGAGGAAATGGTTTTTAGGGTTCTGTATTTGTCCAAGTTTATGTCTCCAATTGGTTTCTACAATTCTGAATAATAGAACATAATTCATGTCTCCATGACAAATTTTTGGAACAATTGTTCAATATTTCTCTGATTTTACCTTATAGACATCAAATGTAATTGTCATAAAATTTATGTATTTGTATGTTGTGTTACAGAATGCTTGACAGGTTCTTTTCAGTTTTTCTTATAGAAATTTGGCATGTTAGTTTTAAGTGCAAAACAAAAAGCTAAGTTTATTATTGAGCAAAATTAGACCAATAGGGAATTATCTAAAATGTTAGTTGAGAATAAAATAAAATCACTATAGCTGGTGTAAAACTAGCCCAGACTTGTTATCTTGAATACTTTAGGTATTATTCAGCCAATTGAGCAATTATCAAGCTTAAATTTTTCTTAAATGGTTTAGAAACCATGATTAGTTTTTTCTTAATGAAATTTGCCATACCAATTTAAATGCAACAGGAAACACTGAGTTCATTGTTGAGGGTAATCAGACCAATAGGTGTCGGGGATTATCTGAAATGCCAAGAGAAAATAATAAAAAAATGTTTGTCTCCATTAGACATACCACTTAGTTTAGAAAAATTAAATTCAGCACAGATTAATTTAGGGATTAAAAAAAATATTTTAAAAGTTACTCAGCGAAATAGAACAATTTATGGTTGAGCGTTTTGAAAATTTAAAAAATAATTTCTGAGTGGTCTTAGGAATACTAATATATAGTTTCGGTTAGTCATGGAAAAGTCTACTAGTTTTCTTTAGACATTTAGAAACAGATCTTACATAACAACTATTCTTCCTTTAGGCAGTCCTAAGTATTGTGTAATTTCAGTAGTTCTGATATGATAATACCTACCACTGTTAGTTTTTTTTTTTTTTTTTTTTTTCTGGCAAAATAAAAAATTATTATAAAGAATATTTACTATATGCAGTAATATGCTGTTTTAATAAATATCCTATATACCGGCTACCTCACCAGAAAGACAAAATCTGAAGCTTAAAGAAAAAGTTATACCAGTTTACTCCTAATATAAGTATAACAACATAGAAAAAAATTCTAAATAGTGACCATCTGCTTTATAAATTCTTTCTGAAAGGCTAAAGATCACCTTTGATTTTTTTTTCAACAATAATGTGTGTGTGTGTGTATTTTTAATTAAAAGGAAATATTAAAATGAAGGAATAATTATGCTACTCCTATTAATAACATCTTCATTTTGTCAAAAAAAATTTTTCATATTTTATTTATTATTTTTTATGTATTTTTATTTCATTAAAATGTTTTTCAATACTTATCGCTATCAAATACTTATTTTGTGGTTATCTATGTAAATATATATTGCATTGTATTTACGATAAATCAGTATTTTACTAATAAAGCTAATAATTCTTTTTCTGAAATCAATATAAAGTAAAGCTGTGAATCTAGATCTGATTTGGGCTAAACTTTTCCTGATTTAAATAAACAAACTCTCTTCTCTCTGTGTTCTTTTTTTATTAATTTTATGCTTAAATCCGACAGAAACTCCTGAAGCATACTTTTTATGGAGAAAAAAAAAAAAAGTAAATAAATATCCTTGGCCAGAATAATTTGTAGTTTTGGTTTTTTCTTTTCTTTTTTTAAGATTCTCTTACTACATTTCCTTTTAGCACTTTTATAATTTCTCTAAATATTATTAAGTAAATTGTCTTATGTATCTGACAGTGCCTTCCTTTTTTTTTCTTCTTATATACAATTTTATTTATTTATTTTTAGTTGCCCAACTTGTGGGAAAGCATTTTCTGATTGTTCAAACTTGTCAAAACACAAAAAGTCCCATCTTAAAGCAAAATTATCAGGAAAAGAGACAAATATGTCTAAAGCTAAAAAGTCTTATCAGAAAACAAAGGTATCAGAAGAGGAAGTTGACAATGGACAAGTTCTTTTTTTAAATTCCTATCAGAACATGAAGTTATCAGAAGAAGGTGAAAATGAGCAGGTTATTTATTTAAATTCTGATCCAAAAGAAAAGTTATCTGAGGAATCTGGTGAAAATGGGCAAGTTGTTTATTTAAATTCAAATCAAAAAATGAAATTACCAGAAGAAGAGGGTGGAAATGATCAAGTATTTTATTTGAACTATATTGATTCCATAGATCCAAATTCAGAGGTTTGTAATTTATAATTTACAAAAAAATGTTTTTATTTATTTAGATACTTTTATATCTAATGGAGAGTTTCTTTGTCCGTAGATATTATTATTAGATGTTTTTTGTTGGGGTTTAGTCTAGGTAGATCCAAAAAAAAATACAAATTTTTCAATTGTATTTATTGGTTCTACCTTGATCGAACTTCAACAAAAAAAACATCTAATAATTTATATCTAATGTTTTAATTTTTTGACTTAAACTTTTCTAGTAAAATTATTTGANAAAAAATACAAATTTTAAAAAATGTGTATTTTTTAAATTATCTACCAATTTTTTGGCTTGCATTTTAAGTCATCTTCAGGGCTATCAAGAGGTGAGAGGGAAATGCCGTGTTCCTAAGATCATATTTTCATCATCAGTCATGCAAATATGATCTTAGGGACATGCCATTCCCCTCTTGCTGAAACCCTGAAGATAGCTTACAATGTAAGCCGAAATGTTGGCAAATATTTTAAATAATGGACATTTTAAACATTTTTTTTTATCTGCCTTGATCGAACTTCAACAAAAAAAACATCTAATAATTTATATCTAATGTTTTAATTTTTTGACTTAAACTTTTCTAGTAAAATTATTTGAATCCAGAAATAATGCTAATTTTATTGCATTTTTATTTATATTGTATTTTTTCTTAGGTTTCAGAAAAGTTTATATTGGACAATAAAGCCAGCCAGTCAACAAATGAAGAAGTAATTTTGCAGGTAGTTGATGAATTAGGAAATCCTATGAAATTCACCTTACAAGATGGAACACAGTTGGAGGTAAAACTTTTTGTTTTACTATTTAAATGGTACAAGCTCAGCTCTACGTATTTCCCACTTACTGATCTTAGCAATGGAATCTTATTTTTAAATTTAAATATACTGTTTTATGCCATTTTTTGTGGTTCTTGATTTTTTTTTATAGGATTGTGACTGTTTAATGTGGCAGTACAATAGCAAGTAATTTCATAGATTGTGTTGAATCTGCCAGCTGTGGGAGGGTTTGGGGTCTTTTTAGTAGGTAATATATGTTTATCCAACCTAATATAGATATCAACTTAAACATCTGTTTCAGGTCTATGTACTAATGTTAAACAAACCTGATTAATGATAACACAGTTTAAGACTATATTTCTTCAACGCTCACACATTTTCCAAAACCTTTGAGGTCATACCCTTCTTCAATTTTTGACACTAGGAATTTTTTTTTCTGTAGGTTCCCTTCATAGTTGCTATAACTCATTGGTCCATTGGTTTTCATATTAATACAGCAAAATTTGAAGCTAGAAATTCTTTCATCTGAAGATTTAAGCAGACATGCATTTAAGTGAGTAAGTGCATTGTCTATAGATATAACCGAATCATTCTTGAAATATTTTTCAAGACCTTTCTTCTGTTAAAGCGATAAACTGACAAATTTTAGTCTTGTTCTCTTAAATGTTAAATGACCTTGGTGTCTTCAATTTGCCAAGTTTAAGTTCATGACTACCAGATGTGTTGCTGTATGACATAATTGTTATTCTTTCACTGCTTTTGTGACCTGTTACTTTAAGTTCTTTTTCAAATGACAATGTGGGGAGACATTTCAAAATAGTCCAGATTTATCTGCAATGTAATAATGGATTTTAATAATAATATGCTCATAAAAAATATGTTCTTAAAACAAAACAAATTTCGCTAAATCATAATGAAATTCGTCAGCTGCTTCTTGATCTAGGGTTAGATTCTCTCCATTAAGTCCTTTTTTTGTAAAGCCAATTTTTTGATATTAAACATTGCAAAATGTTTCATACAAAAACATTGACCTTAACCCTTGAAACGGTTAAATGACACAATAAAATCACCTTGAAAACTTTACAAGTCAAAAAAAGATTTTGCTTTAGCTACCACAGTAGGACCAGACGCAGGAGTAACCTCACTTCATAATTGATTTTTTTCTATTTCACCAGTGCCAAGTAAAGTTCAATATTCATGGAGTTCTTCATTGTTTTTCTCTTTTTTTTTTTAAATCCCTGATGCATAGTCTGTTATTTATTAAAAATTCACCATTTTGTCTTTTATGTTTAAAATATCACTCCCTATTGTTTCTCCTCACATCTGCTTCCTTGAAGCACCTTTTTCTATTTTAGAAATTATTCTCAGATTTTGGGTGATGGTTATAACAACTTTCTTTGTTTTTGGCATCATTACTTACTCAACAACGAAAGCATAGGCTTTGAACACTGAATGTAAAAGACAACCGATCAATCACTTGCACTATTTGTGTAAACTGATTATGCTTGAGCATGTGCATTGACTTCTCACAATCCTATAGGAGAAGGTTTTTTTCGATCCTATACTGAGATTAATAATAGTTTCATGGGCAAACAAATAACAATAATAAAATTTAAGCCTGTTTATTGAGCATAGTGAACATGAACATATATTCCAGAGAGAGCCCCGTACTCACTACTGATAGTCTCGCAAAGCCTTCTTTATTAGCAATGACCAACATGATCAACATTTACAATAGATACACAATATGAACTTTATACACAAAATCCTCGAATATCTATAAACATTCTTTTGTTGTTGTGAAGCTACTCTGTATAAAATGGCAAATAGAAAAACTGAGATAGAAAATATTTTGTTTATAATGTTTTTTTATAATTACTTGTTCATTAAGAATTTATGTAAAATTAATTTTTGTGGAATGCCTGAAGTTAATCGGGAGTTTTCTGAATTTATGCACATCACTTGGCCTTCCTAATGACTTTATTGTGTAATGATGCAATAAAAATGCACTAAACTGTAACTTCAGATAGGGCACCTATATATTTGTCCCATCGACATTCTGATTGATTTATGTTGTTTTTCAAGTTATGGTTCCACCATGGAGGCCATGTCTCTTACAGGACTGTCTCCCTACTGAAGGACACTAGTGTCCAGTGCTAAGTTGTCAGCAAGAACTGTCTATAAAGAAAACAGTCAGTTAACTTGACCATCCCATTTTTTAGCCATCGTTTTGTTATCACTTCAAGGTCACATTTTATATCACTTGCAGAGTGAAATTTCTGATGAAAAATATCTGTTTTTTATCAATTTATTGGTTGGACATTTGGCTAAAATTGTAACCAGCAACTCCTGCCTATTAGCTATGGCTTAATAAAGTAGATTTCTTGTCCTATTCAATACATCTAAGTTAATACTAAATATATATTCAAAAGGGTCCCTATGACTGGATGATAGCCATTAACATCATATCAGGAACTTTTTCATCAATGCAGTAATTGATGAAAGCCTTGACAATCATCGGAGGCACCCCTTCCTTATCTCCAGGAAAGTAGTCAAAAGCCAAATAGACCTCTTGTCCTCCTCTCAACATGGATGAGAAATAGATCATAAATGGCACAAAATAGGATATGAAATGCCCATAATTAGATAAATTACTTTGAGAAGAAAATTAAAAAGTTAGTTTATTTTGAATACAGTCAAATTAATTTTTATCAATTACCCCTTATAGGTCGCTAGTGATGGAAGAAATCTTGTAATGAGAACACATGATGGTCAATCTATCCCTGTTGGTCTTACTGACTCTTTGGGTCCTGTTACACCTGTTCTCACTCCTGTTGTCATTCCTAATATAACAAATATGGTAAGTTAATCTTATTAATTTTATATAATTACTTTATCTGCATTCCAAAATGTTATCGACTTCATTGCTATTTTACCTAGAGGTTATGTTAGCTTATTATAAATCTTATTAGAAAATATATACTTAAGTGAACGAATTATAGATTCAATTAGGACATTAATTTTTTTTTACTGGTTCCTTCTTATAAATTTTATAATAAAATACAGCAGCCATGAAGAAAATAAAATTGTTTCAAGATTTTGGAATTTACAATTTCAATCCCCTGAGTGCGGATAAATAATTAATGTATTCTTACATCTGTATGCTGAATCATATGAGTGTTGTAAAAAAAAAAAAAAAAATAAAAAAGTGTGGAAGAATGTTGATTAAAGACATTTAAAAAATGTGAGAAAAAATATTTTTTTTAAATAAAAAGAACCAATTAATCTCTTAATTCATTTTATATTTTCTTCAGTAATTAATACCATAACTTTTCATAGGAATCTCCTGAACTTTCCAGAAGTATGTCACTTAAGCAGACATTTTATAACCAATTAACTTCTCCAATTGAGTGAGTAATGAGAAGGTTATAACTCAGAAATCTCTTGGTAATCTCTCTTTTGGAGCATTTGGGTTAGTTCTTTACTAAGGTCACAAGGACAAACAGTGTGTCAAATCATTTGGATATCATTAAACTATGACTGTTTTTCTTGCCTAAGTTTAAAGTCCATTTGAGCTTTTTATCTATTTATGTAATACTCCATAGGGACAGTGTATTCTTGTTATTGCCATTTTGTTTTCATGTATTTGTGTAAGATGTATTTATAATGGCTTCTTTATATTTAATTACATAAATTTTACAGTACCTCATTTTTTGACATGCATTTATCTCCTTTATTAGTCATTTCATTTTTTGAAATCCCTGAGATGGTTTTTACTTAAACAAAGCATATTTGAATGATTTTTTTTTTTTAAATAAATAAATCTTTATTTATCACATTGTGTTACTTAACATCTTTATCCTGTATAGATTGAACAATATTTATCTAAAAAATTCAAAAATGATATGTCAGACTGATTATCCTGATATGAGTATATCAGGATATTGAGTAGGATATCCAATAGACATAAGNGACGTAAAAATAAATCAACAATAAAACAAATAAATGGTCATCACTGTGCAGAGAGAAGGGGCCCATCAACCCAACTCCCAATAGGTTTGGGCATTAAGGCCCAGGAGGTCGCGAGGCCATCTACGTTTTATTTGCCAGGGAGGATTGTGAGGATTGGAGTCCGACCACAGGGATTGGGCATATGGATTGGGATGAAATTGGAGTTTACTATGGAAGAGCTTGAAGCGGGTGGAGATAAGGTCTTTGACAAAAGGAATATTAAGGTCGTTATGAAGGGTAGAGTTGGACACATAATATGGAGAGTTAGCAATGACTGAAAAGATTGTATTCGTTGGATATTCGAAGGCTTAGCGGCACCTCACAGTTCTGCACCGTAGGTCCAGATTGTTCGTATTATGGTCTTGTAGATGGTCAGTTTATTTTCTAATGTGAGTTGTGAGCGCTTATTTATAAGGCTGTATAAGAGTCCACCTAGACCTTAATGCCTGAATATATTAGGAGTGGATCAATGAGCCCTTTATCCCTGCATAGTGATTACTTGAATCTTGCATTTGATTGTATTGATAGTTTGAAAATCAAATCAACATTCTGAATTTCCCCCATCACAAGTAACAGATGTTATATATTAAACCACTTATCCTTTATAATAGTTGCTTGGTGATTTTGTAAATTGTAAATGTGAAAATATGGTCCATTCGAATATATTAATCGGATTAAACACAACTTCTTTTGCTTCAAAAGCTTGATTGTTAATATTATTATGTATCTGCATCTCCACAAACTTTAATTACATCAATGGATAATTCTTTGTCCACAATATAAAGTTAATATTTTTCTCTGAGCACTCTAAAGGTCTCATCACTGAATCTAGCAGGCACATTTACCTTTTGTATTCCACTTGCCCAAAATTTGTTGGTGGTAAAATAATTTTGAATTGGTCTCTGAACTGTATGCCTTGAATATGAAGAAATTCATTTCATTGAAAATGTTTCAGCTTCTCATTCATTTTATATATTCAACAATTTTGGGTTGCTTAATTTTAAGAGCTGCCTTTTTAGAGAGCATAGGAGGTTGTGAACTAATATTTTAGCAATTCTACATATTCATCAGCAACATCACTAATCTATTATTAGGTGTTATTTTTGTTGGGGTTTGGTGAAGGTAGATCCAAAAAAATACAAATTTTAAAAAAATGTGTATTTTTTAAATTATAACCAATGTTTCGGCTTTCATTGTAAGCCATCTTCAGGGATATTATTGGGTTTTTCAAAATGATGAAAATTTACTGATACTTCTTCCGGGTTCAACCGTGTCTTGGAGTTTTTAGCTGCCAAGCTTTCGCACATCTTGTGATGGCTTCTTCAGGGCTGAATGGAAAATGAGTGCGTCGCTAGTTGCAGGGGCCTTATTTACCCCTCTTCGTTCGAACCTCGATCTCAGCCTGCCTTCCCATTGGTTGTTTATTTTTTCCGGGGAGTCTGCTACTTTCCTATTGGCTAAATGTTGAAAGTTTTTGAATAAGTTGAAGAAATTCGTTCTATGTCAGTTCTGTCGTTAACTGGATTGTGTTGTAAGTTAATGTGAACGGTTTCAGATAAAAGGCATTTGTTTTCATAGGGTTCAGTGAAAAGAATGTTAATGTTATCAAAGTCAAATGTGTGTCTTTAATGAATGACGTGTTTTGTGAGGGTAGTTTATATTAGTTTTTTTCTTCATGTCATTTATATGATTGTTAATTCTACGTGAAATAGGGTTTTTAGTTTACCTAATATAAGAACCCTGGCAATTAGGAGTGGAACAAGGAATTTTATTAACAACTTTGGTTCTGTTGAGATGGGGGATGGGGTCTTTAAGGATGGTGTAAATGGATTTTAGTTCGTAGTTAGTGGAAAAAGCAAGCTTAAGGTTAGGGAAAGTTTTTTCTGAGAGATTTCTTAATATTTTCAGAAAGTTTTAGAATATACGGGAGAGAATGGAAAATGAGATCATCATTTTGGGAGAGGGGCATAGTTTGAGAAGTGGAAATAAAGAATTCCTTCACAAGTTTTTTAATGATGTGAGTAGGATAACCATTGAGAGGAGGATGTTAGTTACACGTTTAATATTTTTGCTATGGAATGTCTTGTCAGAGAGTGTGAGTGATTTGTAGACAAGGTTTTTGGTTACATTTATTTTTTGATGATGAGGGTAAGATGAGTTAAAGTGGAGGAGACAACCTGAGTAAGTGTGCTTGGTGTACCAATCAGTGGAGATAGAGCCATATAAGTTACGGATAATAAGGGTGTCAAGAAAGGGGAGTTAATAGTTAGACTCAATTTCAATGGTAAATTTTAGACAAGGGTGGTAGGAGTTGGATGCAGTAAGTATCTGGGGGATTTTTTCTGGATTGAGAATGAGGAACAGGTTGTCAACATATTTTTTTAGGAAGATTGGAAATGTTATGAAAGAGTAGAAGGATAGAGTCTAGGAGGTCATTATAGGATGATGTTTGAAGTGTCAAGAGCAAGGTTATTTCCCATAGCCAGACCGTTAATCTGGTTATAGTAATTACCTTGGTAAAGGAGATAGCCGGACGTACAACATAGGGAAAGGGACTCGAGATTTGTAGACCGGGATGGTGTAGTGTGGTCTTGGATTGTATCCCAATGTTTATCAATAATTTGAAGGGCTTCATCGATAGGTATATTAGTGAAGAGAGATTCGGCATTTAAGGAGCAAAGAATGTAGCCTTTAGGAATAATTAAAGATTCAAGCTGTGTTTTTAGGTCACAGATTATATTGGGCATACTAAAAACTCTTTTTCTCTATTTTCTATAAAATAACATTAGTCAGTCAACACTATTAATGACAGGGACTACTCTTTAATTTAATTTAAAATATTTTAAATTCTGATAAGCATATTACAAAGATTAGTACTTATTAATGAAAGACCACTGAAATTTGAGGAATAGCCATTTTGTTCTCAAGGAATAACCCTTATCTTATTCTTCACTAGTTTTAACAATTGTCACAAAAATGGAGAAACACCAGGTAGATATGAAAGGTTTATAGGAGAAAATATAAAGTGCATATCAAGCATTTGCACTGCAGAGAGGACTTTTATATTGGTTAATTAGTGACAAGCAAAGAAGTGAGGACCAAAGGAGTGGGGTGAAGAGGTGCTCTGCGTTTGAAAGGTTTTCCCTTCTATTTATTTTGTATGTTCTGTGATATTCAAGCTTGCTAGTGGTTTCTGTTTTCAAGCAGTTTATTTCTATTATACATTTTTTTTAAATAATATGATTATATTTATTTTTGGAAGCTCAAGGACTGGTTGTGTATTTTCTTTTACAAGATATGTACTCTAAAATCCTAAATTTGACCTAAACCAGTCAATTCCTTCAGTCTGTTTCTCTATTATTCAAGCTTGCTAGTGGTTTCTGTTTTCAAGCAGTTTATTTCTATTATACATTTTTTTAAAATAATATGATTATATTTATTTTTGGAAGCTCAAGGACTGGTTGTGTATTTTCTTTTACAAGATATGTACTCTAAAATCCTAAATTTGACCTAAACCAGTCAATTCCTTCAGTCTGTTTCTCTATTATTATATTAAGATAACATTTGTTCATAATTTACCATAGAATCATATCCTAGACCTCATCCAGTCCAAGCGCCAGGCCGGAGTCACATGGCAGAGATCCCGTCATCCAGATGACCGTCAATTCTACAACCAGCTTTGTCGGTTGGTGAAGCGTGAGCACAATTCTCACCTTTCCTAAACCACCCAACCTTCCTTCCTCTTACCGTCCCATCAGCCTCCTCCCCATAGTGTCCAAAATGTTCGAAAAGATCCTCTTGCTGAGAATTATACCCATCCTCGACTCCATTAATGTTCCTAATCACCATTTTGGCTTTAGAAATAAGCGCTCCACAATTCAACAAGGTCTCCAAGTTATAGATCACATCTCCTATGCACTTGAGTGTAAGGAATACTACTCCTCTGCATTCCTTGACGTGACTCAAGCCTTCGATAGGGTTTGGCATCATAGGGGCTTGCTCTTTTAACTCAAGTCTATCCTTACACAACCTTACTACCTAATCATCATGTCCTATATTTCTGATAGATACTTTCAAGTCCTCATTGGTCTGGAGTATTCTGACCTCTACCCTGTTGAAGCAGGAGTTCCACAGGGTAGTGTCCTTGGTCCTGTTCTTTATACCCTTTTCACTGCCGACACTCCTCGCGTCCTATGCATATGACACAGCCATACTCTCCTGCAACCCCGATCCTTACACTGCCTCAAATAACCTTCAATCCCACCTTAACTCTATTTTCCAGTGGTCAGAACGCTGGCGAATACTCGTAAATGAGAATAAATCAGTCAATGTCACCTTCACACTTCGCAGAGGTCAATGTCCACCAGTCCTCCTTAATAACGTTCCTCTTCCCTCCTTTCCAACAGTCCCCTGACAGTAAACGAACCTGGAAGACTCACTTACATACAAAGAGACAAGAACTAAACAGACGCTTTGGACAGCTCTACAGATTGCTGAACCACAGGTCCAGATTAACAATAGAAAACAAAATAACTCTTTACAAAACATTAATTAGACCTATCTGGACATATGGTATTGAATTGTGGAGCAAAGCGAAGCCAAACATTAGATGTATCCTGGGGTTCCAGTCCTAAGTCCTTCGCACAATCCTCAACACTCCTCCCTACGTATCCAATAAAACCATCCATTCGGACCTGCAAGTACCTTTTGTTTCCGAGCTCATCCCCTCCATGTTTGATAAGTTCCACACAAACCTCCAAGGACATCCCATGGGTTGAGGAAGGCATCTACTTTTTCAACCAGCCCTTGAAATTGGAAGGCTTCCAAAGCTACTGATAGGTGATAATAATTGTGTAATCAGGGCTTAAGATTTATTTGTATCTTACTTTCTTTATCTTTATCTAAAATAGCCTTAAATCTACTCATTAACTACTCCTTGGTCTACTGATGCACCATGTAACAACCTGAAAGTTGACTGGCTTAGACCATTATTAGTATCTCCCCATAAGAGCAGACATATACTTATGCTCACACTCACACGCACATACAATATGTGCATGTTTGTGTGTTGGTGTTATAACCATCAGTTTTTGCTATCTATCAGTAGTATCAATATCAGGGAAAATATTTAGAAAAAAATTTGTATTTATATTTATTAAGTATTTGCTAAATTTAAAATGGCATCATGTACAATAGTATAATTAAATCAAATAGTATTATTCAAAATATGACCTTCTGATGTATACTGATATAATGCAAGGCAAAAGAACAAAAATGAAAATTTTTCTTTATAAAATATTTATTTGGTTGTGGTTTATTATCCCACATAAATTTTAAACAATTAATGAGGGAATAGAATAAAAAAATCTATCCGTCCCAGCCAGGAATCTAACCCGGATCTCATCAATGAGATATCTGGCTCGTCCTGGTGGTGTAATGGCTTAGCACGCCGGCCCGGATAGCAGGAGATCCGGGTTCGATTCCTGGCTGGGACGGATAGTTTTTTATTCTATTCCCTCTCATTAATTGTTTAAAAATGAAAATTGTATTTTAATTTTGACCCTTTGCCTTCCTTCCATCAAAATG
The DNA here is from genome assembly GCA_000696205.2 of Oncopeltus fasciatus. Taxonomy (NCBI): domain Eukaryota; kingdom Metazoa; phylum Arthropoda; class Insecta; order Hemiptera; family Lygaeidae; genus Oncopeltus; species Oncopeltus fasciatus. The sequence continues at coordinate 43,159 of KZ809286.1, read as the reverse complement.
TTATGTATATCTTCTTAACATTTTTAAAAGAATATTTTTTTTTTTTGTATTTTCATAATATAGAGTGAATAATGAATCTAAATAGAATTAATATTATCTACTACTAGATCTTTAAAATTAATAGAAATTGAAATGCTCTCATTACAGCACTATAGATTAAAACAAATAATAATCATTGATAAATGATTATTAATGTAACTGTTCTGTACATAAAAACAGTTTAACAATAATTGATATAATTTAATGATATGTGGAAAATATGAGCAATATCCATCTCTGTCATTGATAGAAATCTTTTTATTCTAACAAAGACATGTGGTATATACATCGTACTTACCATGTCACTTGAGAGGCTGCCTTAGTTGGATGGACATCATGTCACTTGTTGGGAGTTAATAGAGAATTATCTTTAAGACAGCTCATGTTGGACCACTATGTAGTGTCCTCCACTTAACAATGGTATGTAAACAAAATTGTAATGAGGCATGTCCAAATCATTAAAATCTGGCTTATACCTTCTTGATCTGACAAATTCATACCACCATGCTGATGGAAGATGCTCTTCCAATGACCTAAATTTGTCAACACTGACAAGGTCCAAGATTTAAGAATTTTTCAAACAGAAAATAATGATGATCTCTCACTATGCAAAATGTCAGGCTTACAGTGTCCCTTAAAGTATGTTATAAATTATTAAAACTTTTATAAGATCTTATTCTAGGTATATCCGTACTAGTGATTTTTTTAAATTCACATTATTTACATGACAAATATTATTATTAATTTTCATTATTCTTTATTTCAGGCTGACTCACTAGTAGACATTGGTGCAATTGGGCTTACAAAAAATGTAGGGGAAGCAAATAGTTTGTCTATTCATTCTGAATTCCTTCAAATTGTATAAAATATTTGTAAATTATCTTCTTCAAATTCTGGAAAAATCATTAAATATACATTAGGAACTATATATTGTGGTATGTAATACCTGATTTCCAGAAATATTTTTATTGTATATTTTTATTTTATTTGTTTTTTAAATATTGTAAATATTAGTAAAGTTAGGGTAAATGAATAATATGCCTTAATTATTTCTAAATTCAAAGAGACAAAAAAAGAGAGAGATAAAAAAAAAGTTTGTGAGTACATAATAATTTTATAGCAAAACACTGTATAATATAATTATTTTGTGTTGTAATTAAGAGGTTTTACATTGTTATTTATTTTGTTTTTAAATTTGTTTTTCTTCCCTAAGACCTCCTTATTCTAATGTGATCTATTCTTGAGTAATTTATGTTAATTATTTAATCACTTAATTATTAAAGAAAAATTAATATTTTTCATTATGTATTTGAAGAAATATAAGACTTTTTTTTTTTTTTTTTCAATCATTTCAAAAACCAATGAATTGTTCAAACTTTAAAAATGTCAGAAAATTTTTAAAAATATGTAAAAACAAAGAACAATTTAAAATAATGCAATTGAAAAATTTTCTTGCTTCTGATATCATGTCTCACAAAAAATGTGTCACTTGTGACTCATCATAATATTCGTTGCACCATGTGTTTATTCAATCAAAATTGAATCCTATCTCTCTTTGTATGCCTGAGAATATCTTGTCTAAGAAATAAAACCATTTTTAATGAATCTCGAGTAAATATGAGGGATATCCAGAAAGTAAGTGTACTAAATTTTAAACAAAAAATTACCTGTTTACATTACTACATATCTAAGCTATTTTTCGATGTTGTCACCGGTGGTGTACCGGGGTATCAATTTTTTGTTGCCCTGCTGGAAGTAGTTTCGCACCAATCCTTTTGTCCACTTTTCCACCTCCTCATCGGTTGAAAAAGGATGACTACATTCAGGGCAAGGATTTTAAACAGATAATGAATGAGTAAAGAATTGTGTGAGACTCAGGAAAAAGCTTTTAAGTTGTTAAACTGGGTGGTTTGTGGCAGATGGTATCTATTCAATATGCTATTTGTTTTGTATGTTAATGTAGGCATTCCTTTAATTCGGTATGGACAAGAAGAAAAGAACTGAAGTGAGACAAATAGTAATTAAGAAAGACAAAATTATAAAGTAGGAATGGTGTCCCTAGATCATAATACTTATGCACTGCTCATGTTGAGTTCATGAGAGCTCCAGGGTCAGGCTCTTCTGTCTCCCATGCTCATGACAATAACTCCCTATTTCCTTTGTTCTGTTTATTCTCAGTAAGGTGGGCAAGATATAACATCAGATTGAATTTTTATCATCTACGTCCTGCTGTATCTTTTGTCTCATATAACAAACTGTTCTTCTGTCATCCCTTTTTTGTTCNGTTTGTTGGGTCAATGGTTATAAACGTAATACAACTTTCCTACATTAGTGTTTTTAGTTACTGAGTACTTTAGTTAAATCAATTTCCTTCTTCAAAATAATTACCTAAACAAGTTAAATCAATGTCTATGATGTGTAATTCATCTAAAATGCTCTCTAAAAGATATAACATCAGATTGAATTTTTATCATCTACGTCCTGCTGTATCTTTTGTCTCATATAACAAACTGTTCTTCTGTCATCCCTTTTTTGTTCAAAGCTGTCGATGTTAATCATTCTGAGACATCACAGGTTTGTAAGTTGAAAAAGCCTCATGAGAATTAAATTAATTTTTATCTTAAGGAAAACCATCTTTCACACTCTTCTCAATATTGGTTTTGCTTGCACCTATGGAATTATTATCCCTCTTTTCCCAGTAATCTTTATGTATTTCCTCTACATAAAGGATTTATGAGCCAGCTGTTGTATACCTTAAATTAGCCAGTGTAAGATAATGCAATTAATTTTACAGGGTGTAGGTTTTATTGTATATTGCTGTTAGTGGCAAAGTATAAAAAATATATTAATTAGTTATACTTGAAAAAAATGTTAGAATGGACGATATAGGTGACTGATTACAGAATATAGTTGTATATTGTTGAACAATTATATTTTTCTAACGATTATAGATTTGGTCTATCACAGTTTCCTTATGGATAAATTTAGATGTTTAATCTCACAGAACTTATTTTTACACATATAAATTATCTCTGACAAATCCTAACTAAAAACTTCTTTAAAAATTGTATCCTAACTTTTATATAATAAAATTAATATTAATATACTGCCATAAATTATTTCATAACTTCCCATGACTTTTGCTATTATATTCCTGAAAAATATAAAATGCATTTGTACATATAAGTAGCTTTTATGAAAAGTGTTATTCGCTAATTCTTCTACTTCTTTAGATTGTTATAGGATCTTATGTCCTTTCTCTGAATAAAACAATTCCACTCCTTAAATTGGTTAAAATTTTGCCCGGGATGTGGAAGTCTAAGACAAATTAGGACATAAAAAAGTGTATACCAGTCCCAGGCAGGTATAATAGCCCCTGCTATGAGGACATTTAATCACTCTCATTCTACTTTCAGCCTGAAGAAGTATTTATGGATATTTCTTGGCACAATTTGTTTTGGCCGAGGAATAAATTCCCAAAGCATCTAGTCTCCCCAATGCAAGGAATTGGCAAGTTAGTTTAACCCCTCAGTAAGGGGCACAAGTTGCCTGTAAATCTTATTAGAAATCTGATGCTGTCATAAGTGTTTTCTTACATTGTTGCATGAAGATGTTTCTTACAATTTCCAGCTAACGAACAACATAAATCATTATCCTGATCCAATTGTTCAGAGCTCAAGAACACTCAGAGGATTTAGTTTCATCCTACCTCATCTAACTTACAATACTATGATTTTAGGTATTTGTTATCTCATAAGTGACACAAATCTTAGCTAAAGTCTTGAGCTTATTATCATAGCATATTAAATCCAGGTAGTATGGGTCTGAGTATATACCTTAATTGTTTAACTTAAATAAATTAAATTAATTTGGAAAGGTTCTTACTTTATTTTTTAGTACCATTATGGATTAAATAAAGATGTCATGTGCTTCTAGCAGTGGTAGTTTGAACAAGGGGAGGTTTAGTCTATATTAAATCTCTTGATCAACACAGTGTTCCCTTCTACCTCACCTATATTTTGTTCTTCTCTTCTTGTATCCATTATAATTGATATTCAATTATATTATTTTCTTTGTAGAAAAAAATATTGAATCAGTGAGTACTAATTGATTATATTAATATTTTCCTCTATCTTTCTCTTCTGACAGCACTGACTCCATTCTATAATTTGTTGGAGAAATTAGTCCAAGTTTTGGCCAGAATCAGAAAACTGTTGGGTAATTATTTTACTTGACAACTTGTAAATCATCATTAGGGCTGAAATACAATACACTTATAGAATTATAGATTAGAATGAACAGACAGAGATGAGGTGTGTTACATAACAGAAAAAGATTTACAGATTAAATTATACAATACATGCCACGACCAACATATGATACTATATATCATAACGAGTCATATTTCTTAATTTAAAAATTAGCAATTTCAACAAAAAATGCTCCAGAGCATATCGCATATTGTTTTAAAATCTACCAAAATTCTAGAAAACTCTAAATGGCGTATTTTTAAATTTACTTATAGGCTTTAACCCAACAAAGGTAGCGAAAAGACTTCTAGCTGAGAAACGAGAAAAAAAAAAAACGGCATTCTTCACTAGACGTGTTATAGTTGTACTCTGGGGCATAGCAGTGAGATACAACGAAAGATAAAATAAATCAATTGAACTAATTATAAAAAAAGAACCAAGGCAACGGAATAGTTCAGTGTAAGTAAAGGCTTACTCTGGCCAATGCACATTTATTTTGTCACAAACGTCCTCATTTCTGCAATCTACTTGGTCTATCTCTTTATTTACTGTACGAGTTTCTAAGGATCTGGAATATTTCAAGTATTAAACAAAATGAAGTTTAAATATCACATTTGGTTGACTAAAATTGCTAATGCTAAAGCAGATGTGTATAAATAATTATAAGTTTAAACGGGCTATATTTTTATTTTTTTATAAAGAGGATCGTTTAAGAATCAAAAATTTCTAAAGTCGGTTTTATTGTTGATTTGTTAACTAATTATTAAAATTTGATGAATCATGACAGCACCCCATGTATTAAATGGTTAAGTTTAAGAAATAATCGGGCTTAAATCGATGTTGCACAGATTCTTCATCGGCTTGCGTGTTTGTTGGGTCAATGGTTATAAACGTAATACAACTTTCCTACATTAGTGTTTTTAGTTACTGAGTACTTTAGTTAAATCAAGAACGGAAATCAATTTCCTTCTTCAAAATAATTACCTAAACAAGTTAAATCAATGTCTATGATGAGTAATTCATCTAAAATGCTCTCTAAACAAAACTACTATACAAGGAACATCGCAGAGAGGTTATATCTATCAATCCACCTATCTTAAAGTTGTATTTTCGATGTGAAATCGATTGAAGTCTGATCATTTCTTGAACTTACTCTACTGCTAGTACATCTGACAGTTCATGACAGGGTCTCAGTTATGTCACGTATAGCTCTATGCTTAGAGTTCTTTTTATCATAAATGCGATTATTTTTAGTAAGATGATAATTTAATTTTTGTTAGTGCGGAATCTTAGTGGCGTCTAAACATTTTCCTCAGGCGCATCATGTTAAGGATTTCGTTGAGGGGAAGAGATTATTTATTATGAAGGAGTTTAAAATGAAATTATTTTTGTCACTTTGATATTTGAACTATGGGAATAACTCCCAGCATGCCGTCAAACAGAAAAAGACCAATTAGAAGATCATTTCGTTCTCCCTTTAGAAGGGCTAGCAGTACTCAGGGTGCACTTAGTGCAACCTTTAATTACATTGAACCCAACATGAAGGTATTTGTTTAAAGTTATACAGTAATAAGCGACTTTAAAAAAAATTAATTAATCTAGATACATCATTTAAGGACTCTCTGTGTCAAACCCAAAGAAAAGATTATCTATAAATAAATTAATGGTTAAATTTTAAGCTGGGTTTATTATGCCATCCTTTAATTCATCATTAATTAAGGCATCCCTATATATTAAATGACTTACTGATTTAATATTTATTGATAAATTAATAATTTTCTGATATATTTCACTTGTTTATTATGTGAATATTATTACCTTGATTTTGACAATATTTATTTATTTTTTAATACAAAATTACTTTGAGAACAATGTTTTTCCTATGTTACTGGGCATTTCTAGCTTTATTTTATTTTATATGACTCATCTTCAGCTATGTAATGACTATATATATAGCCATTATATTATAATATTAATTTAATAAGGTTATATAGTTTATTGGTGTCACGTAGGTCAAATTTTATATTGATTTGATCATAATCTTCAAATATATGTTTTTTATAAGCTGTGGGATATATTTTAGTTTCTATTTTTTTTTGTGGAAGGGGGGGGGTTAGTTTATGTTGTATACAATTTGCATTAAATATAGACATATAAGGCAGACAAGAATAAAGAAGCATACATGCCACATAAAAGAGGCAGTCCTAAACATGATCTGAGAAGGTAAGTACAAATATTAAGAAAAATAAAAGTAAAATAAGTTAAGAAGAAGATAACACTCCAAAACAAATTTTAAAATTTGGACAAGTGCTTAGGAAAAGACATTATATTTTAGATGACTATTAGGACAGCAAATTGAATATTATAAAGATAAAATAAAATTTTAGCAGTAATACTTTCTCATTTGAGTTTTAATAATATTAATATTAATATGTATGATGTTAATAAGGAAAGACTTAACTGGTTATAATTAAGTATGAGTAATAGTTGAAAATTGATTATTAATTTAAATATATTCTGTTAATGTTAAGTATGGCGTAGTTGTAATGCACTCATATGCATAATTTACTTGGATATTGTTATTTTAGTTAAACTGAAGATGAGCCAGACAAAATAAAAAAAGGCTCGAAATGTCAAATAATTTGGGAAAAGTAAGCTAATAGGAAGTAAAAATATGCAAAAGAAAGAATTATTATAAATTTGCATGTGGCTTCTAATTTCCACCTATCAAATAAGATTTGAAAACAATAGTTTTCACAAGTAGACATGGTGATTTCATGTCTAAATAATATGCTTGTTAAAACTTGATTGCATGATAATTAGTCTGAATACAGATAAAGAAAAAATCCTTCATGAGAACCACCTATGCTGGCTAGTCTGTCATCTCCTAAATCAGAATCTTAAAAATGATTTATGATTTTTCCTATTTTGTAACTTTCTTTTTTCATTCCATAATAGTTGAAATATGATTGTATCTAAATTCAGTTGCTAAAATTAAAATTCGTAGAAAAGTACTTTGATAGTTAATTAATAAGAAAAAGTACATTATCCAACATCCTCTTTTTGTCGAAGGCTTAGAAGAGAGGGGTTTGCTACTGTTTGTCTCCTATACAGTCAAAAATACACTATTGTAATCAATCTGAAAAATCAAAATCATAATAATCAAAATATACCTTCCCTTTCGAGCAAGATGAGCAAACTTCTCAGTTCAGAAAGTCAGGAGATTTATACAAAAGTAAACCAGTCTAAGCCTCACCATACAGCCTTTAGGGACTCAAACAGGAATTGTGATTGGAAAGAAGAAATCTCTAGGACGATGAATGTATCACTGCACATTTAAACAGGAAAGATACATTTTAATAAGTAAGCCATTTATGAGCATTAGTTAGGATTAAAGGAAGTTTAAGAAAATAATAATAAATAGGATAATCATTTGCTTCACATTATATTTTAACATTAATAGAAATTAAATACAAATAAGTAAAATTATATTTTAATTAGAAAGTAATATAAGTAAATTGTATTAAATATTATTTGAATTTTTGGTGACACTATAAGATTTAGAGGTGATTGATGAAATTTTCCATTATTTTTTTGTTTTAAATTGTGATGATCAAAGTATGATAATTGATTTTTATGAGGCAAGAAATTATTTTTGTGAAGTTCCAGCAAAAAATTTTCCTACATTGAAAAAATTTAATTGCCAGAAAATTTCATAAAGCAAATATATTTGCATAGTGGTTAATGAAAATCAATGTAGGAGTTATGATGTGATCTTGGGCTCTTTATTTTTAATTAAAATTTTTAGCTATAAAAAAAAATACAAATTTGAAATCGATAATCTAAACTTTGTAGTTTAAAGTTTTGGCCAAATAAAATTATTTTCCTCAATATATGTCACATACGGTTGGTGTTAAGTTATAGAGGGATGGGTTCCAGGTAGTTGAACATTAATACTTAGTTGATTTGATTAAATGTTTTACTCACTTGGTAGGATTTTCCACCTAAAAATGGATGTTTAATTCTAATGAAGTTGATATGAAAATTGTTTGGATTAAATAAGTGAAATTACTTAAAAATGCATCCCTGAATTTCAGTTGAGAATTTTCTAATATTTTTTCAAAGGAAAAAAAAAATTTCTAATAATTTCTCAAAATTATTTGGCTATTTCAGACATCAATACTCATTTATAACAAAAATAAAAATTTTATTGGTAATAAATTGAAAATTTTCAGTTTTTTAATATAACTCGGTACTAAAATGATTCTTAGTTAATTATAGTACAAAATGATACACCCTTAAAGTTAATTATTCTTTTAAAAAAATTTTTTTAAACTTTTATTAATTTATTACATTCTGTTGAAATAAAAACATTTTTTTAATTTGATTACAATGAAAAACAAAGAACAAAATAAAAATAACATTCAATGACAATTGCATGAGGAGAGAAGGTGACCAATGACACCATCCTCAAATTATTTACAGACTATGTTCCCAGGAGATCATTGGACCATCTTCCTTTGAGTCAACAGGGAGGGTTGTAGGGGTTAGAGTTAAAAGACAGGGTCTGTGCTAATGGATTAGGATGATATGGCAGTTGACTGTGGAAAAGGGTGAAGTGGGTGGAAATGAGGTCTTGAACAGAAGGGATATTAAAATCGTGGTGAAGGGAGAAATTGGATATGTAATAGAGAGCATTTGCCATTATTCTGAGGGTTTTGGATAGTAAGGACTAAATTCTTTGGATGTTGGAAGGCTTGGCGGCACCCTAGATATCTACCCCATATAACCAGATTGGTTGTAATAAGGTCTTGTAGAGCATCCGTTGTTTTCTATCGTAAGATTGGAGTTCTTATTCATGAGTCTGTATAGAAGTCCATGTCGCCTATTGAGTTCTTGTTTTTAAATTTTAGTATGTTCGCCCCTTGTGAGTTTAGATGGAACCCTATCCTAGGTAATGAACGGAATTTGAATGTGGTAAAGGAACATTGTTAAATTTGATGATTTCAGGAAAGTCTTTTTTCTGCAATTGAAAATGAACTTAAATGCGTTTTGCTTAATTGATTTTTATTCTCCATTTGCCCTACCATTGTTTGATTTTTTAAAAAGTTATTTTGTAAGTTTTTTGAAGCAGTTTTACGATAGGGGTGGGATGATAAGATAGCCTTGTCATCTGCAAATAGAGCTAAGAAGGTAGTTAGCAGGATGAATAGGATAGGTCCAAAAACACTATCTTGGGGAACGGGAGCTTCCACTTGGTAGAAATCAGAGTTTTGGTAATCCAATCATTGCTGAACCCTGAAGAAACGATTGGATAAGTAAAACTTAAGGATTAGGTAAGTATTAAGAAGTATGGTTTTCAGTTTAAACAAACGACCACCATACCAGACTCTATCGAATACCTGAGAAACATAAAAAAAAAAAGTACCTGGGCAGTGCAGTACTCTTTGCGCTTAAGAGAAGATTAAATGTAGTCTACGGCACGAAACACCTGCTGGACAGTAGAATGCTTGAGTTGGAAGCCAAAATGTTGATTTAGGAGAATATTAAAAGGTTCAATGAAAGGCATCATTTGTTTTAACAGAATTTTTTCGAAAACCTTAGAAAGTGAAAGAAGGAGACTTATAAGATGGTAGGATGAAGGGTTATGTGATGGTTTCCCAGGTTTGGGAAATAATATTATGTTAAAATATTTCCAGAGGAGTGGAAAGTGTGAAGTTTGGACTATACAATTATAGATGTAGGTGAGGAATATAATTTCCTTCTTGGGAAGATTACAGAGAATTTGACCCGTGATTAAATCATATCCAGGTAATTTGAGCTTTGGCTGATGAGTAATTATATACTTGACCTCGGAAAGTGTTACTGCCTTGTGTAGTAAAGATATAGGTAATGGCATGTCCAGAGACTTCTCGGTCTACATGGCATTGGGCAGGCCTAAGGGGTCTAAAATAGGAGTAAATGTTTGCTTGAGGTGCTGGGCAAACATTTTTGCCTTGTCAAAAGAGGCTCAGGAACCATCTCCTCGGCGCTAGGGGGTAGAAGCTTCATGGCTCTCTTAAGGTTTTTTTAAGTAACAATCCAGAGTCATTTGTCTCCTGCTGAGAGGGTAGACAGATAGGCATTAAAATCTAATTTTTGTGTTATGAGTCTGGAAAGATGATTAAAGTCTTTGCGATCTGTGGGTTGTCTATGTTTTTGGAACAATGCCCTAGAGCAGCTTTTTGCTATTATGAGCTTTTGAAGCAAATGAGTGGTTTTTGGGACTTAGTAGAGTTTTTGGTTTGAGATTATCCATACATATGCATTGCTGAAGGTTTATGGTAAAGGAATTTACAATATCATCTGAGTTCTTCAGAGAAATACCAAGGTCAAGTGACTCTTCTATGAGAGTTCTAAACAAGGCCCAGTCGACTTGGCCATTAATAAGGGAGGGGGGCAATTTTTCGCCTCTTGAATAAGAGTCAAGAATAAAGTTAGGAGAACTGAACTGTGGTCATTAAAGAGAGCTCATTAAAGTTCGAAGTGGAATGATGAAGTTAAGTAAAGTTTTCGCAAATGAAGAAGCCTTGGATATCAGAAATGTGGTTCAAGTCCAAGGGCCAATAGGTGGAAGAGGAAGGACTAATGGAGGTGAGGTTTTAGGATGACATCGCATTATATAGAGCAGTGCCCATGGGAGTTGGTCATTCTTTCCTATTGCAAGTGTTTCGCATTGTAGTCTTCATTGGTGAGGGAACGGGGACAAAGGTCTTTGAGAAGGGTGAACAATTGTGGTGTAGTAATTGGCTTATTTGGAGGACAATACACTGCTGAAAGTGTGATTGGAGAAGTTTATGTAGCAATAGACACTGTTGTAGATTGAAGGCACTCCGTTGGATCGGAGGGTGAGCTATGATGGGTATGGGATTTCTTGATAAGAAGTGCAGTTCCACCATGAGCTCTTCAGGATCAACCATCAGGATGGTTTGTTCTAAAAGTAGCATATCATTTTTAGATTATTTCGTTTAGTTAGTCATGTTTCTGTCAGTAATACTAAATTTACTTTTTTGTCATCAATTACCAGTTTTAATTCCCCAGTATGTGAGAAAAATAATAAATAAATTATTAGAGGTGGCTATTTAAAGGGATTTCTTTGCATCTCTTACGATTGATGGTTTACAATATGGTGAGATAACATAATAAAGAAAGTAATCCTTAATTATTGAAATTAATGTTATAGAACTTATGTTTTAAACTTTTAACTTATGATTAATGTAATATTAATATTGTTTGATCTATTAAATCTGGTATGAATAGGACATAATCATAAATGGTTGTAAAATATGGTAGAAAAAGCTATATAAATTGTTATCAATTTACATTTATTATATTTAACAAAATATTACTATTCTGTGAGAGAATGCCAAAGCTGAATATTTTAAAGGTTTTAACAAATGGGTTATTAAATGAATTTTGAAGAGATTGTAAAACATTTACTTAAGGTTGATGTAGACGATGTTTAAGATGATTTTAAGTGTAAAGAACTTAAGAGCTGTAGTCTTCTTAGATTAATATCATTGTTTTATTGGGTTTCATTTTGTTGATTGTAATTTGTGCTTACAGATTTCAATCCGTTAATCTCTTGTGAGTAATACGGGGATTACTTCATTTTCTAAGAAAGAAACTGATCATTTCTACTCCTGTATGCTGAACATTAAACATTTTGGATACTTAAATAAAATTAGGAGAGCTTAGGGTTGGATGGTGGATGTAATTCTGGTGGGGTTTGTACTATCAAAGATGGTAACAGTCTAGGAGAACCAATATATTTTTCTTAGTAACAAAATAGATAATTTTATTAAGTACCACTTTTAACTTTTAATGGCATCTTGAGGCCTAAGCAACTTCAATTACAGTCCTTTAAGTAGGTCAAGTCAAAATTATGATGAAGGCCTGAAATTCAGATCGAAACTTTGGCTAAAATAGAAACATTTTTTGGTTACAAATTAGTTTTTAATTCTTCCAATACCAAGACCAAATTCCTGAAAATACTCTCCTCATAAAACTTGAGGGTCAACAAATTCAGCACTTGCTGAACTTAAGTTTTGATATTCAACTGAATCATATTAAAAACCTGGCACTTGATATTTTGAAGCATTAGCAGACACATAGTGATTTAGAATAAATTCAATACAGCTCAGTACTAAATATTATAATCATTGTTCAAATGTATTATCTACAAGCCATTCAAATCGTTTATTATGTGTAGTAGTTTTACAGAATGTTTTGAATAAAAAATTTTTAATTTTACCATTAATGATTGGACTTAATAAATTTCAGCAATGATACTTTAAAAAAAAAATTGATAATCTATTTCTCAATCAAAGGAGCTAACATCTACAAAAAGAGACCACTAATTATGCAATACAGAACAAAAACAGGAAAAATGGCATCTGTTCTGCTTGAATATTTGATTGGAGACAGCATTTCATCTTTTACTGAATCTTGAGGCCTAGGCCACTTCAGTTAGAATCTTTTAAGAAGGTCAAGTGACTTTTGACAAAGGTAACTTGACCTACTTAAAGGACTGTAATTGAAGTTGCTTAGGCCTCAAGATGCCATTAAAAGTTAAATGTGGTACTCAATAAAATTATCTATTTTGTTACTAGGAAAAATTGAAAATTGGGTGGAATGAAATTTAAATTAAGTATAAATAANCTCTCATGAATTATTTGTAACACAATAATTTACTCACATAAAAAAAAATTGTTTTTATTAGAGTAAAATAATACTTTAACTTTAAACTTATTTATAAAATTAAAACTTTCATGATATTACTTAATATAAAAGAAAAATAACTGTTTGAGAACAATTTTTTTTTAAATTAATTTTTATACTCTGTCAGGTGTTGAGAGGCTAGACAAATATCCTCCTCTTTTGTAAATATGAACCACATTTTAAAACAATTCTAATCACAACAAATTATCCTTATCTATCAGATCGTATATCACATGGTATGATATGATGCTGCTCTGCTTTGTTCTGCCTAGACCTACCTATTTCACAATTAATCTATCACCTATTTGATCTTAAACCATCCTTTGATCTGCAAATTCAGAGTACAATAAGTCCCTGAATTCACAGGGTGCAAGAAAATTAAAGCTTTAAGTATTCTGCAAACTTTTTTTTGTTATCCTTATTTTTGCAAATTTAGGTGACTTTTTACATTACTAATATACAAAGTAATGTCACAATATATTGGTTCTCCTAGACTGTTACCATCTCTGATAGTACAAACCCCACCAGAATTACATCCACCATCCAACCCTAAGCCCTCCTCAAGGCATATTTGCTCCTCATTTTATTTAAGTATCCAAAATGTTTAATGTTCAGCATACANATGCAATTGAATGCAGAAAAGAAGTTGGATCATTCCCCACAGAATTGATGGAACTTCAAGAACTGTTCTGCTCATAACAGTGAGGGTTTAAATATTCTCTACCTCTTCTGCCACTTGATCTAAGTGATTCACCTGTACCAATGTTACAGCCTATGCTCCGAAGTCCATTGTGGTAATACCTTTGCTTTCACTGTGAAGTAGTAGAAGAAGCCTTATAGATAAAAAATCGTTGTTACATATTTTCTTTTCTTTTTTTTTTTTGTTTCTTCTTACTCCTTTCACCAGTCAAGATCTGTGGGTTGAGAACATAGCTCTTTCTGAGCTTATATTTTCAGATGAAAATGAGTTTCATATAAAATACCGAATTTCCTACTAAGTTTGGAAATATGGAACCCCATATTATGTAAGTGCTTTCTTAATTTATCATGTCTTTTTATGGCATTTAGATGATTCATAAACTTTCATTTCAAGGAAAATAGAGTAATTTTTACTTCAAGCAGGGGTACTCTGAGTTTTTGTCCTAGATATGTGCTTGCAGAACCTTGAAATCCATTTCACTATGAAACAAGTATAGGTCCAATAGAATTTCTTTGAAGCCAGGAGAGTTTTCTTCATTATCATATTTGCAATTAGACAACCTATTCCTTGTATCTCTCTTTTTGTATTTTGTTGTAATTTCACTTTTCCAATGAAGCAGAAAAATACAATTATATCAATTCTCTCACCACAAATTGATATGAACAGCAACAAAAAAATCCTGAACTTCCAACTTGTCATAAGCCCTTTAAAATAGAAAGATGTCACTTTGCCCCAGAGCGATTAAAAAAAAACTGATTTGCTTGCAGTCTACTTCCAGACTTATTTCCTTGAGCTCTGAGCAAGAACACTGTCAAACTTTTTTGGTTCAAGAAAACCTTGATGAAACCCTTCCCATATCTTCTCCCCTCAAAGTCTTCAATTCTTTAAAAGTAACATCATAAATCATCTTCCCTTTGAATCTTCCCTTTTCCTACTCAAATTTACAACAGTATCTTTAAAACCACTCATTTTCCAACCATTGGGTCCATCCTAGTCCATTGGGATATATTCTAGAATTATAGTGATCCTGAAACCAAATAAACCTTTGCTAGTTTCTACAGGCCGAATAGTTATTTCTTAAAAATAATTGAAAAGCTCCTTTGCATAAGATTCCTGTTCTTAGTATTATTCTTGACCACTAGTTTGGCTTCCATTCCCACCAGGCAAGCTTTCTGGGTTATAGGCACCAACACACGCAAACAATTCTGTAAGGATTACTTTCTAGTTGTAGCTCAAGATTTTAATTGAGTCCAGCAATCTGTACTCCTTTCTAAGCTCATAAGCTTCCAACTCTCAACTTATTGTCTCATTCTTGGTCCTCGCTCATAGATAATAAATTTTACTCAGTGAAATCTACCTCTCGTTCTATTACTGGAGGTGTACCACAAGAATTCTCATTCATACTTCTTATATTCTAAAATATCCTTAAACCCTTATAACAACTTTTGCTTGTGTCACAACCATATTTTCCTTCTTTGAAGTGAATGGATTAACCCAAAACCTTCAAAGTCATCTCCTCCACATTGAAAAAGCTATTGAAGAATAGCTGCATATATGGAGATAGAAGGCAAATTCATTGTCTTCATCTTGCATGAGGAACTGTACTCAACTGTTTCTCATAATGCCAAGATGATGCCATTTTCTAATTAAGTGCATTTTCAGTTTCTACGTGAGTAGTATGCACCAGGATTGATTCTATTGAAACTCGAAATTGAACTGAACAAACGATAAGGACTAATAGAACCTAATTCAAAGCTTACTTTTGAAAGCAAACTTAAAATATACAAATAAATACTGCAACTTATCTTGACTTACTGACTTAAATTTTGTAATACACCCAAGCAATTCAACTTGCAACATATCCAATATTTTCTATTCAAAGTTCTTTCTCCCTTATGTCTTAAAAACTCCATATTTTTTCACCTATAATATTATCCATAGCTCTACAGATACCTACTATCTATGAACTTTCCATAACTTACTATTAAAAGTATCTTTTGAATTCTTGGAATGGTGTTCTCAACAATTTTGGATCAATATCTATTCTTTAAACATAATTAGCACATTGGAAACTCAGAGCCTA
Organism: Oncopeltus fasciatus; assembly: GCA_000696205.2. Classification (NCBI taxonomy): domain Eukaryota; kingdom Metazoa; phylum Arthropoda; class Insecta; order Hemiptera; family Lygaeidae; genus Oncopeltus; species Oncopeltus fasciatus. Next base: position 27,327 of record KZ809286.1, on the reverse strand, counting down.
AACTCTATTTGAATTTTTGAAAAGTACATTTTATAAGTATAAATATCTTAAATGGGTTTCCTAATTTGAATTAATTAATTTTGTCCTCTCAATTGAGGAATGTTACTTCATTACTTCATTATTCTTTGGCATGAAGTCCAGCTATCTTATAAGTGGTTATTGAAGTCCTTCTGCAACAGTTGCCACACCTTACCAACTGTAGAAAATATTCTTTCAATCAACTACTTCACAACAGGCTCGTTTGCTTTTATGACTCCTTTCAGAATTTCTCTCAAGTTGAGCTCTCTTTTTTGGACTTCTCTCAAGTCCACAGACTTGTTCCACTACTGTTGGGTTTCATCTACAACAAGGTCTTTCAAGGTGTATGCCATGTAATAAGTAAATAAGTATTTCCATCTAGACCAGACATCCTCTCTCAGAACACTCTTTCTTATAGATAGATATTATCAACACTTTTCTGGTATACCTTATCGTTCTTTCTCAGGAACAATCCGTATGATCCACTTGTGGTGGTGGAAGATTCCATTCAACCTCAGGGATGACCAAGTTCTTAATTTTCCCAGTTTTGATGATATTTCACATTCTCTAACTGCATTTCTTTAGGGCAACTTCCCTACATCGAACTATGGCCATCAGTGCAAATTCTGTCATTAAGTAAATTTAAATGCATAAAAGTTGTAAACAGTTAAAAGGAGAAAACAGTTTTAAATTTAGTTAAATTTCACCTGGTTGAGGGGAAATCATCTAAATTTAAAAAACTACTTTTAAGAGTTGACCCATCTTTCAATTAAGTGGAAACTTGAGTTTTAATTTCAGATGTTTCCTACAAGCACTTTTCACAGATTCTTATATAAGGTTGTGCCATCAAATATGTATAAATGGCTTTTTTGGAGCTCAATAATTCAGTTTCCTTTCTTAGCTCTACTTTGCTCTAATGCACTATATGACTGGACTTAAACACTTTTGGCCCTAGCTCAGATATTTCTTTTACATATTTGCCAAGTACCTGCTATAATCAAATAGTAGCCTTAAGTGAATAGGAAATGTCTACCAGCTTAAAAAAAATCAATTTGGTTCAGGTAGATAATTAATTGTAAAAGTGCTTGAAACAAGCTCTAAAATTACAGAGTTGTCTAAGTAGTTGTGTAAGATACTTTGACCAAATTTGAGCATTCAAAGTACAAGTATAATGCACTCTTAACATTGAACTTATCAAATCTCAACACAAAATAGAAAGCCTGCTTTAGTTGGGCTAGTTTGTTTTTTTCTGTTGCAAATTTAATTTCAACCTTAATTTCTGAATGCAATACCCTAATGCAATTGAATGCAGAAAAGAAGTTGGATCATTCCCCGCAGAATTGATGGAACTTCAAGAACTGTTCTGCTCATAACAGTGAGGGTTTAAATATTCTCTACCTCTTCTGCCACTTGATCTAAGTGATTCACCTGTACCAATGTTACAGCCTATGCTCCGAAGTCCATTGTGGTAATACCTTTGCTTTCACTGTGAAGTAGTAGAAGAAGCCTTATAGATAAAAAATCGTTGTTACATATTTTCTTTTCTTTTTTTTTTTTTTGTTTCTTACTCCTTTCACCAGTCAAGATCTGTGGGTTGAGAACATAGCTCTTTCTGAGCTTATATTTTCAGATGAAAATGAGTTTCATATAAAATACCGAATTTCCTACTAAGTTTGGAAATATGGAACCCCATATTATGTAAGTGCTTTCTTAATTTATCATGTCTTTTTATGGCATTTAGATGATTCATAAACTTTCATTTCAAGGAAAATAGAGTAATTTTTACTTCAAGCAGGGGTACTCTGAGTTTTTGTCCTAGATATGTGCTTGCAGAACCTTGAAATCCATTTCACTATGAAACAAGTATAGGTCCAATAGAATTTCTTTGAAGCCAGGAGAGTTTTCTTCATTATCATATTTGCAATTAGACAACCTATTCCTTGTATCTCTCTTTTTGTATTTTGTTGTAATTTCACTTTTCCAATGAAGCAGAAAAATACAATTATATCAATTCTCTCACCACAAATTGATATGAACAGCAACAAAAAAATCCTGAACTTCCAACTTGTCATAAGCCNAATTAAAAAATTTTAATTGCTTGAAAATGGTTTTTTAAACTATCCTACAATAACTTGGTAGTCTCTTTACGTGAAACATATTGTTATTTATCGCTTCCAGCAATTTTGGGTTGAAATAATAAATGTCATTTGTTCCACTGTTAAGCTAGAAATTTGTTAATTTAGATCATTAGTAGCCTGGTGCTTTGCTGAATATTGCACCTTTGACTATTAAATATAATACCTTATTATACATACATCAGTTTTGAAGCCTAAAAGAGAAAGAATTATGCCTGTATATTATTTTAGCATATCAATTTTAATATTAAAATTTTTTAATTCTGAAATAACAAGGAACTTAATGAATTTATAAAAAAAACTAAAAAATATTGGTAGGACAAGAATATTCAAAGAAATATTAACCATTGAATTTAAATGGGAAAATTGTCTTCAAATATTCAATTTAGATTAGTATTTGCTATAAGCAGTTCGTGTCCTTAGTAATGTACTGATCAATTATCACTTGTCAATCTCAATCAATCAATCTCCTTTGTGAAATCTTTTAATGTATTATTTGGAGTCTCCTTTGGCATGTAACAAGATTATTTTTTTTAAATATTTACATTTACAATAACAGATCACCTTCTACAATTATCTTATCTAATATAAATAAGACTAACATGGTGCAGAGAACTGGTATAATGCATTATTTTCAATGGATTTTACATACAAAAATTTTAATTAGGGAATATGTACCTATAAACTTTTTTTTTTTAAATAGTTGTTTTCAGTGTAATTGTAACAATTAATTTCCTGTACTTCATGACAGCTATAAAACCATTCAGTTAATAAGCCTTATTATATAATTTCAAATTCATTCATTGTAATAATTTATTACTTTTTACATTATGAAAAATGCCTTTTTAACCCATTCTTAAGATTCCGGAGTGTTTTTAACAAAGAAATAAGTCAAAATCCTAGAAAATATATGTTTTCAACAAAATTATGAGTAGGAATCAAAATTATCAAAATTTAACTGTACAAATCAAGATCTCTAATAGTTTCTCCTACTTAGTAGATACTGATTTTGAACCTAACTATGATTAGTGCTGTTAAGCTATAAGTGTGTTGAAATATATTACTTTCCTAATGAAGTAATTTATTTTTCAGAGAGATAAATTACTTATGTTAATGAAATATTCAAAAGACAGGGTTTTTTTTAGGTTTAAAGAAATTAAATATTTGATTAAAAATAATCACTTGGAAATTCGAGCACTGGAAATTCATTCATTTTTTAGATTTTCCTCCAGGATGTTTCACTTATTCTGCTTAGTAGAAGCAAAAATATCTCCTGTGAA